>JAVKLA010000027.1:5095954-5108478 GCA_034782735.1 Sagittarius serpentarius
AAGGCAACGCTGCCCTTGAGCACATTGACTGCACCCCCCAGTCTGGCGTCATCTGCAAATTTGGTGAGAGTGCAGTCTGTCTCCTCCTCCAGGTCACTGATAGAGACACCAAACAGGAGAGTTCCCAGTATAGACCCCTCAGGTGCTCCACTTGTAACCAGCCTGCAGATACGGTACCAACCATAAACTGCTCTCTGCTGTGCCTGAAAATCCAGCTGTCTAGTGGTTCATCCACCTAGGCCGTAACATCCTGACTTAGCTGCTGTGTCTAAAGCTGTGCTAAACCCAAAGGAGCCGATATCCACTGCCTTCCCTTAATTCACAGATCTAGTCATTTCATCATAGAAGACAGTCATCAGGTTGGTCAGGCATAGTTTCACCTGTTCAGTCCATGCTAGCTACTCCCAATCACCTTCCTCTACTTCAAGTGGCTTCCAAGAGGACTTGCTAGATGATTTCTCCAGGGCCTGAGGTGAGGATGACTGGCCAGAAGTTCCTTTGTTTACTTTTCCAGCCTTTTGTGAATAAGGGTAGAACATCTGCCTTTCTTTGGTCACTGGGACATTGCCTGATCTCCAAAGTCTTTCAGAAATGATTGAGAGCAGCAGCCTCATAATGTCATTAACCAGACCTCTCAGCACCCTCAGGGTGTCCCATAGCGGTTTTTCAAGGGACACATGGCTCAGTTCTCTTCCACTGCTCGAAGCTCTTCTACTCCTTTCACTGGAGCAAAGGCCTGGGAAAATTTGTTGGCAAAACCCAAGGCAGAGTGGGAATTGGTACCTTAGCCTTATTTGTGTCTGCTGGCACTAAATTAGCTGCCCCATTCATCCACAGGGCTGTGATGATTGAAACCTCCTAACCACCAACTCCACTTGATGAAGGGATATACTACTGCCCACAGACAAGTAATAAAAAGCGGCAAGAATAACAGCCCCAGATACTCCCTCTGCAATTTCATTTTTATTTTTTTAAATCATCAGGATAAAAGATAGAAATGTTTCTTTAACTACTAATGACAGGACAGGTTTTCTCAAAGGTTCCTCCAATGTGTCTCGTTGAAGGCTTTTAGGTCTTGGATCATCTGGCTAATTATTGCAGTTACAACTTCTGTGATGTCTAGGCTGAACTGAACTCACTAACTCTTGTGTATGCTAATGATAAAGTGGATAAGAGAAATGCCTAAATGATATTAACATAATATATTAACTAAAGAGATGGAGGAATGTTTGCAAAGTCCACCATAATTCCCTCTTTCTCTATCAAAACTGAAAAATGAGAGAGAGTAACAGCAGATGCTCTTAATGTGAGTGTAACTGCAACATACAATCCCTCTCTCACTTTAGAAGGACTTCTTACATTTCAGGTACTATTCTGACACTCTTTTCGAAAGGGGGAAAATAGGTGTTGATATCTGTCAAACTGCCTATATTCATGGTACCAAACTGAACATTCACAGTCACAAGATCTTTTAATACTCTAGCAGCTGTTTTAATCACAAAGACTATAGTATACAGTGTTTTTTCCTGATTCCTGTGGCTGAAGCTTAATGGAGTGCCAAGAGACTTCCTAGTTTTCATTTAAAGAATGCACAGCTTTCTGGTCTCCAGAGTTAGGAGAAGAGTTCCTGAAAACAGAGACAATTTACAGAGGGGGAGATGGAAAAGGACGGATGAGCCACTCACCTTTATTTAACCTAATGATTTTTAGGTCAATGATAAAACTTTTGGGCTAACTCATGAATTTTGAAAGCTTGAAGTTAGCAATACTGACACTGACATAAGTGTCTATCACTGGCTTTCCTGAGATGAAGGGAAAGGGAGCTACCATTTTAAGCCTCCTGCAGTTTCAATTAGGCATCCCTGGTGGAATAATTCCTCTAGATTTTTTTTGTAAACACCTAACCCTTTTTTTTTTAGTGTATTTTCAAGTCATCTAATCATAGTGTTATTATTTACACACAGTAACTTTTGAAATCCTTACATGTAGTTAATTAAAGTCTGCTGTAAATTGACTGTTTTTACACTTACTCTTATGCATCCAGTGTTTTCGGAGCTACATGCCTAAGGGTGTAACTTCTGAGACTTTTGTAGTTCTGCCCAGCTCATGTACATCCTGCAACTTCCACGTTTTGAGGAAATAATACCAGAAAGGCCTTAAAGATCCTCTGCAGTAGATTCCAAATTCAGAGCTTATATTCTGTATTTTAAACTCTTTAGAAGATTTTAAAGGACCATGCAACATATGAGTGCAAAAAATAACTACAAAACATGTTTAGACTTATTGTAGCAAATGCCTAACACTTTCCGTCATCCAGGATAACCTGCCACCATTCCCATGAGGTTGTTACTTTTCCTACTATGAGGAAATGTAACCTCTTTTTCTGCTGGAAGAAGTATTCCATTTTGAAAGTTTACTGGATATGTAATTTACAAAAACATTCACTTAAAAAAAATAAAAATCATGAGTAAGGTCTATTAATATAGAAGACTGGAATGTAAAAAAGGTAATAATCGTGGTTAAAACCCAGGGCCTACTGAATACATTACCCATTTTCCTAGCATAGTCAGTGGCAAATCCTCCACCAAGGACATACAGAGGTACTAAATATGCAGTAAACCTCCTTCTGACGTGTCTTACTAGGTGCTAGCACTGAACAGCTTAAGGAGTTTTCAGAATTAAAAAGCCATGAAAATCATTCTCCCAGTAAAACACTCCTTCCTTTTCATTATTTCATACACATTGTGGGCCTTTTTATAAATGCAGGAAGCACTGAAAAATCCCAGAGGTGAGCCAAACAATCCTACTGCCCATCCTAATTAGGTCTTTACAAAACTGGATTCTGCTGCCTTTGTTTTCTTCATTTACTGGTTATGAAGCTATGGTGCTTATTCTGGAAGGACTGCTTTGGGGATTGCATTTAAATATATTGCTTTTAGAGAATGTTCCTCGTTCCTTGTTTTCTTCTTGTTTCTGGTAGTGCTCTTGATTTGCCTGATCATGTCTTGAATTTTAAGGGGATACACTATTAGTCATGAGAGACAGGCACTGCAGTAAATTTGTTGGATGCTATTTGATTTGGAATCTACAGTGTGATGATCTTGTTAAGCACATGGGTAGTCATAGGCAACACTTTAAATAAGATTATAAGGCTAAACTCTTCTTGATGGTGAGAGAGAAATAGAAATAGTGCAATTCCTTGTTCTCACAGCCTTAAGCTTTGTATTGGATTAATTCTTAACACAAGTTGGGCAAGTTCAAAAGTTTAACTTCCAAGTTAGCTCTTGAATGATATCTACTGTCCGTAGGTTTTAAGGCCTCAGGCTAAGGTGTAATGCAGTCTGACAGAAGCCCAGGACAACACCCTTTCTCCTAGTTCCTGCATGCTATGCTACAGACAGTGAATACCTGCATCAATATACTCTTACCACAGGGGCATCTTCTCTAAAGCTTTAAGTCAGGAAGCTGAAAGACACTCGGTTTTTTGCCTTTGTGAATCCATATCTGGCATTTCTTCTCTACTCCTGGCAGGCTGGGTGACTGGCACTTACCTAGCTAACTGGTAGCCCTCTCTCCTCCCACAGGCATGCTCCCATCTTGAGAAGAAAAACAGTCATGCATGACGTATCTACCATTCATCCACCACTGTAAACTAAATGGCTGACTGATCAAAGAGCAGACCTGAATTCTCCAATGAAACCCCACTCAAACCTTTTCTCTGATGCCCGAAGCCATCAGAAGGATGCAGACATGACTCGATTACAGAGTTGCTACTCCGCTTTCAGCACCTGCTGTGGTGCTGGGCTGGGGGACTTGAGCCTGAAGACAAGGGCAGGACATTGTTATGGCCAGTGGACTTCGAACTGTTGTGTCTCTTCTTTGCTTCCCTGCCTCTTGAAGAGTGTGACAATGGTGCTCCATGCCATAAGAAGGAACTGCAGGCGAAGCTGCTCTGAGGAAACTTTAGTTGACACCAATGGCTGAACAGGACACTGGCTAATCTGGAAAGCAGGATTTACAAAGGTTGCACTTGGTTATGTTCGTGCCCCCTCTTCTGTATTGTCCTTGTGCTTAGAAGCAAGTGTGACTACAAGCGTGATATTTAAAAGAAAGCCGGACTCCAGAAAGAAATTTTTAATAGGTTGGCATATGTGCAAAAAAATTTTTTTACTCTGTAGTGTGTAAAATTTTTTTACATGCTTTATGGACATAATTTTGAACACCACTAAAATTCCCTTTTTCATTTTCGTATTTTTGTCGTAATGAAGAATTTTATGGAAAGGCCACAAAGCAAAGGAAAAGAAAACAAAAACTAGATGAGGTGCTGTTATACATGGAGTTTCATATCTGGCCAGATGAGATTAATGGACCTGCCTGTGGCTCATGTATTACTCTCCCTAGCTAACCAGAAATGAAACATCATGTGCCTCAACTTATACTTTATTGTTTTTAATTTGTCGCCTATCTTTGGAGAGGACAGAGAATCAATGTCATTCCAGCAGGCTCTACCTTTTGTTTTATGACTGTGAACCCTGGCTAGTCTAGTCTTTGATGAAACACTTCATGTTAAATACTTAGTCAACAGATGAGAATATGTCTTCTGGGTCTAAGGAACAAATGACGTACAGCGAGTAATTAAAGACTATAGGTAGATCCTAAATCATTACTGAGACAGAAATGCTACTATGCTAGAATTTTGACTAGTGAAGAAAAAGTATAAATAGTAATATAATGAATCTTCTCTCCTGAATAAATCCATAATTAGCAGTTAGCTAGTGAACTCCAGCAAACTGATGTCCCTAAATCTCATGGCTTTCTGCTGATTTTGCCTGTAGGTTCACAGTGAAGGCTGGAAAATACAGTCATACAGAAACATAGATATACAAATGTGCACAGAGCAAACATCTATACACAGTGAAAATTATCATCCTTGCAAGCATGAGAACCAACAGATCTTCCAAGCTGATAAGGCAACAACTGCCACCAAATCTCTGCTTTGTGGCTAGGGCTGGGCTGGAAAAGAAAGGTGGCTTCTGTGCATATAATAAGGCAGAGAACAGTTGAAGAGAAGGACTAGGACAGTAGGAACGAAGTGAGGAAGAATATGAATAGGACCTTAAAGGAACTTGTGAAAATGAATTTTTAAAAATTCCTTGTGAGCAGCAGCAATGCCAAAGGGAAGAACAATTAAATGAAGGCTTGTACTGAGTGCCAAAGAAGTAATTTCTAAGGGCTTTTCTTTTTTTTTCATTGAGCATAAGAGAAAGATTTAAATGATACAACCCTTAGGCTCATGAGCTTGGCAAACCTCATTAATTTTTTTGTAAAGGCAGTCTTGCTTTGCCAAATGGATTTCACCAAGCTTTCACAGCTCTTTCTAAACCACTCTAGGCAACAAGAAGCCATAAATTGAACCAAAATAATAAAGACATAATTCATAAATTAGACCAAAACAATAGCGGTAGGAATCACAAATAAAATTCAGACTGAAGGCTCTTTGATGGAAGAATTCTAATGCAGACAAGTAATGGAGTTTCTGTTTTCCTGTTTGCATCATTAATTTGTAATAAAACATGAATTAGGAACAGTTTTCTAAAAGTGCCTGCCCCTCTGTTTTGCAATATGAGACTTATTAGGGAATGTAATCTGTCAAATGCTTTCCCTTTAAAGATTTGCTGCTTCTGGCTTGCATTTGCAGTAAGAGTAATTTGTGAAGAACTGCTATGCAGTCTAGATGCATATGGTTATTTTTGTGTACAATGATTTTTTCCCCCCTGCTGTTCTATTTCATTTAACAAAGCAGTGCATTGTCTTTTAGATTTACAGAATAAAGGTGTGATGAGAACAGACAAGTTGGACGTACCAGAAGGGAGCACTGGTGAAGGAAAAAAGGTCAGTAATACCAGAAATGAGACTGCGTTATTCTGATAAGCAAAAGAAAGGTTTTCAGTTGTTCTGCTGTTGACGTGTAGGCAGTAGACCAGAGAAGGAAACTCCATTTGCATTATCCAACTGGAAGGACACAAACCCAATGGCTGAGACTTTCTGTCATCATGCAGAGACTGGACTCCTAAACTAAGGATGTCAGCAGGTGCCTATCAGGCCCTTTTTTCCCATTGCCCCGTCAAACCACACTATGGATGGTTTGATAATCTCTGTAAAAGCGGCATTCATATTGTTCAAGTTGAAACTACCAACATTATAATTATTTTCCCTTTCTGCCTTCCTTGTTATGTTACTACATCATTAACCCTCTCCCCAAGGCTTTTGAAAGCAAACTGGAGTAAGTCACATCAAGCATTGCATGGTGCGTGGTGTGTCTGTGTGGAATCTACCATTCTCTGCTTCATTGTGACTAACATTTTATCACAAGTTTCCTATTGTAAGCATCCTTTCTGACCCTCCAAAAGTAATCAGAAAGATTTGTCCATTCCCATTAGACCTGCATGGAGGGAAATAACAGCATCAGAGCTGAATTATGGGGGGAAAGAGGAATGGAATCAGAAAGTGCTGGTTTCATTAGTATCTTCTTGTAAAAAGAGAAAGGCTACTATATACAATTGTTAATACAGAAATAGACATGGAATGATGCCATACGTCAAATGGCATTACTTACATCTACTTAGGAACAATGCTGCTAATAAAATAAACCTGAATAAAACCCTTTTATGGGTTATTCAGATAAAAAGGCCTGATTCACTGGAGATTAAAAAAGAAGACAGAGTAAAAGGCTTTTTTAAAGAAAAGGAGATTGAGAATGATGCCTTACTTGTCTTCACAAGACAACAGAGCAATGACTTCAGATGGAAAGTGTTTCATCTGGAACAGATCTTTTTCAGAAAAGCAAAGACTTTTAATTGTACTGTAGAGTCTATCTAAGAAAGAGCAGGCAAGTTTAAGAGACTGTGTCCACACTCAAAAGCAACTTAAAGAAAGAACAATTTTGAAATGGATTTAAAGAGATTAAAAAAAGTAATCTTTGTCTATTCAGGCTACTCTTCTCAAAACTGAAGTCTCATAATTCTTTTTTATTTTTTGCCCTTTATATTAATTACTGTTCCGTTTAATTTAAATTGTGCTGCTTAGCTATTAGCACCAGTGTGATGTACCCTTACATCCTGCAAGGCCACCAGTGGAGCTCTCTCTGCTCCTGCCCCCAGCTTTTCCCCTCTGCAATGCTATCAGCTCTCAAAAAGTACATTGATTTGCACCCATCTACACAACATGAAATTCATCTTGGTCTCTGCTCTGGGTAGCTCATAAAGGGTTAAATTTTCTGAAGAAAAACGTTGAGATTATTAAAACAGTATCTTATAGAAATTATTCACAAAAAATGAGACCTATTGTAAAATGTAAGGATTAATTTATTAATCAGAGCTTTCTGAACTCTCACATTAAGCAGCTTTGTTATGCTAATTCCCTTATAAATGAATAATGGACTTATTCTCCCATTATTGCCTATCATTTTAAAAGCCCCATTTAGAAAATGAAGATGTCCTTTTCGCTTGAAAATTATAATGTGTTTTATGGCACCAGTTTTTTTAAATTGAATATTTGCTCCCTATACCCTTCTGTTCCCCCCCTGCCCAGCTTGTACTCGTCAGTCAATGCTCAAATCAAACATAGCCATAACCATTTGTCATAGAGATGCATAGCGTGTTGAAAGAAAGCACAGTGGAGACGACGGGCTTTGAGAACAGAGACCGAAGTCTACAAAGCTATTTACTTCTCGCCTATCTGTGGATGAAGACTTAGCTTCTATGGACATTTAAAATCAAATTCTGTTGTGAATAATGGCATAAAAGAAGAAAGCCAAGATGGTGCAGCTGTAGAAAGCCAGCACGTTCAGTCACAACATAGGATTTGTGTTAAAAAGAAAAAAAGATCTTCATTAGAAGAGCTTAGTTCTGCCACACACTTTCCATGTGGTCCCGGACATTTCATCTGCTCTTGCTTGTGTATGTACACACTGTCAGTCAGTCACTAGCCTCAGGTCCAAACCTACCCAGCAGTTAAATTTACATCGTCAGACCTCTTACACTGAGTTCTGGTGCTTTCTGGGGGAAAGTCCAGGTTACACCGGTGCCTTGATATGTGTTTTCTTTTGTGTACTATGCAGGGATTGGAGAGGAGTGAGAGAAAAGGGTGAACAGGGTTGAACAAACGGCCAACAGCTGGCAAGCAGAAACATTGATATTACTGTGTCATACGAGAATTATTCCTGTACTGATAATGTGCACCCTTGGTTGGCCAACATGAGTTCCCTTGGTCCCACGTCACGGCTAATATGACCTCTGGAGGGAAAAACCTTGGCACTTGCTGTTTACTACATCCCAGAACTAGGCTGAGCCCATTCACCTTTTCCTTGCACTCTTATGGACATATCACAACATTAGGCCAAAATGGGTGTCTGGCATCACCTGTGGCAAGGGCAGAAGGGATTTGTGTGCAACCTAAACTGAGGCTGAGTTCAGGCTGCCTGTAATGCAAGCATCAGTAACTACATCTCCTCTAGAACTTGCAACTCAGGAAAGTATTACCAGTTACATGTGGTCAAACAATCCGTACCGTGGATGAAATCAGAAGATTTGGCTTCCTTAGGCCTATTTTGGGAGACAAAGAAGTCTGACAGAATGGACATTGTCTTGTGTCTCAATTCCCTATCTGCAAAACAGAAACAACATTTGCTTTGTTCCCCATTCACAGCCAGGGCTGTAAACTCTTCTGAAGCAGAGGTGCTGCTTCTTCTGATGGGGATGCTTGGTTCCTACCACAAGATCTCTTAATACCAACACAAGAGTGTCTTCTTTTATTAGCAACTCTTTTTTTAAAGAGTCAGTTATGCTGGCATGGGTTGAAGGAAGGATAGTGTATTCTACTATCAGGAGATAAATAGGGAGATATGTTTAGATCTCTCTTCAGGTCCACACCCTGTAGGCCCCATGATCTCGTATGCTGTTGATATAAATACATTTTTTTTGCATAGAACTGAACATGCACTCACAACTTTCAACACCACAAGTAGTAACAAAAATGTAAATGCTTCAGTGGATGATTC
Source organism: Sagittarius serpentarius (assembly GCA_034782735.1). NCBI lineage: Eukaryota > Metazoa > Chordata > Aves > Accipitriformes > Sagittariidae > Sagittarius > Sagittarius serpentarius. The sequence continues at coordinate 5,105,013 of JAVKLA010000027.1, forward strand.
TGTAGTCCAGTTTTAAATAACAGATCTGGTTTTGCTTAAGACATTGGTTTCCTAAGAGCAATTGAACTCTACTTGATTTTCCAATTCAGATGTCCTGTTGTTTTTGTACCTGTGAACTCTTAGTCCCCTAAGGCTGAAAGAACAGCAAAGGCAGTGCAACTTTCGCTTGACTGTGGCAGAAATGTGAACAGTTCATCCTCAGTTGGATGTTGCTAAAGCAAGTGAAAACAGAAAGAACACAGGGATAGCTCGGAGCTGAGTACACATTGTACCTTGTTTTGGCTAACAGGCTGTGATCCCTAATGACAAGCAGTTAAGCGGTTAAAGCTTAGATAGAATTAAAGTCAGAAGAACACAGCTCTTTTCCAAACTCCAGTGCTGCTTGGGCACATTTCTCTGTGCTTCACCTACCATTTGGGTAATGAAGAAGAATGACAGAGTTTGTAGGAGCTGGAGTTGAGACTCTTATTGTAACATAAATTCCCTGTTTTTATGTGAGCTCCCAGTGTGACTTCCAATAACTGGGTCTGAGGATTTTCCTCAAGTTACTAAATGAGCGTACAATGGCTTTGCTACCTTATGGTCTGTTGTGAGGACAAGTATATTGAAATCAGATGGTTTTAAACCACTATCATAATGGTTGTATAGGAAAGAATACTTGTGTATCAGGTATTTTTCATTTCCTCTAGCCTTGTTTTTGCAAACATATCAGTGTATGAATAATTAGGGTGGCAGAAGAAAAAACAAGGAAGTATTCACAATTGGGGCTCAGTTTTAATTTTTAGCTTAGTCTTCTGGGTGAACAAAAGAAATAATCCTTTTTTTCTCTTTTAAACCCAAACAGAAGTTCTCATACCAGTTCCAATTCAAAGTGACAGAGTCTGCCTGCTGTCAGGAAAGGAAGGGTCTTTGAAAAATAAGTATAGCTCCTTACTTGAGTGTGGGAGAGTCTAACAGACTCAAGGGGAGAAGTTTACTGTGTTTCCTTTGGATGTCAAACAAAAGTGTGATGCCAGGGACCAAACATATATACAGTAGTTTCCTCATAGAGCAGACATAGAAAGCAATAGATACCTCCAGAAAGTTGGGAGAAAGGGAGAGGAAAAGAGTTCACAGCACTAAATTACAAGCCAAAGTAGATGGCATGGCCATTTTCCTTCATTTTCATTGATGTTAGTTGTCACTTAGAGCCCTTCTGTGGGAAAATACAACACATACAGCTTTGAATGTTCTTCAGGTGGGGCAAAGAGGGAAGAATTCCCTCCAAAATAATCCTGCAGCTGCCTTTTGGGCTGTTCCATTCTACAGCTAATCCTTCAGCTGTCCGTTGTCCTCCCTGTAGCCCAGAAATACTAACACATGCTTTTTCTCTTGTCCCTGTGGGCACCCCTTTTTGCCAGATTTGTCCACACTGCTCCTACAATGTTCCAAGGCTGGAAATTTGCTTGTGACCAGCCCTGCTCTCTGCCGAGAAGGCTGTGGGAGAGCCACCGCCAGCAGTTTGACTGCTTATGAAACCTTTAATAAGTGAAACAGTGGAACAAACTGGGCCACACTGAAAGTGGAAACAAATTCTATTAGAACTATGTGAAATCGGGTAAATTGACCCTGTATTTTCAACTCCCGGGGCTTTCTGAGTGCTGGACCTCATCTGCTTGGGAACCTGTAACGGGAAGGGAGCCAACCATTTGATCATTATCAATGATTTATGAAACCCACATATTTTCCAGGCAATTATCTGAAAATACTCGTAGGCTGCTGATGGTCTTGTGCCCTTTCCTATTGTGCCTTTTATTTTAGTACTGCCGGCATGTGCTTTCCTCAATGGAATTAAAAATATTAATGTATTTTCCTGACTGCTGTGCTTCTGAATTTAAGATAAATAAATAAATCTCCAATATTTCTGATAAGACAGATGTTCTTACTTGTAAGAATCAAATATAAGTACCCATCTATTAACATTTTTGTGAAGAAAAAGAGAAAGAAATGTAAAGGAACATAAAAAGCATGAAAATGGAGGGTATGTTTTCAGAGGGTATGTAAACGGGGGATTTGAAGTTGCGGATTTGACAAGTTCTGAAGGGCAATACAGAGTACTGTTATTTTCAAAACCCCTGCACAGTCACTGTGTCTGTTTTACACCACCACCATGTGCTGCAAAAGACACAGGTAATACATAAGGATCACCTGAAGAGCTGGTGTTCTGCCTTAAATTACTGAGGACTTTGGAGGGAAACAACAGAGGTGCCACAGCAGAGGGGCCAGTGGGCACAAACTGTACCAGAGAATTTAAGGGAAGAACCAGAGCTGGAGGGAAGCTGGAGAGCGTGTAGGTTCTTGGGTACGCAATATGGCGGGTAAGCCTCATGTTCAGGAAACTACAAAAATGCTATATTATGAAGCTAAGCTTTCCTTTTCTTTTCTTGGTAAGCTTTAGTTTGCAGCTACCATTTTCAGAAGAGATTTATCCCAAAGCCTTTCAGTTGTGTTTTAGAGTCCTTTTTTTTTTCTTTTTTTCTTCCTGTCCCAGATTTCTAATACTGTTAGCTTTCTTTTTTTTTTTTTTTAATAGTATTTAGCAATTATTTTCCCTTCCTCACCCTCCACACATTTAGCATGAATGTATTTAAGGATTCTTCAGACAGCAAGACAGTCCATTGTTACAAGCAGTGTTTGATTTCAGGCTATTATATTTTTTAGCTAAAAATATGGGCATTTCACATCTCTGTTTTTACATTTCAGTGTGTGGTATTTCCACCTGCAGGACACAGGGCACTGCCAGCATTTCAGTCTGACCTCTTTCTGGATGATACAGCAAGAAGGTTATTTAGGCTGGCAAAGCAAGAAGAAAAAGCAAAACCAAACTGCATTTCTGGGTCTATTTAAGAGGGCAGGGATTTAATGCATATTTAGTAGCCAGTTAAAAAGATGGTTTATAACAAATAGATCTGTAAATACTGACTGATAAAAAGCCTCTTCCACATGAAGCCAAAAAATATATATTTTTTCAATGGCTAGTGTTGTTATGAATATTAGAGATGGCTGACCTGTGTTTTTTTCTATGCTTTTCTTCACAGTTCATCTCTGTTTGATTTCTCTTCTTGTGATGAAATCATAGTCTTTTACCAGTGACAAGCTAGCGTAATTATCATGTTATGGAAACAGACTGTAGAAGAAAGTGAAATGGCCAAAGAAGGAAAAATGCTCTGGGTACTTGACTGCTGTCGACAAATAACTATTAGTCCTCATCTCTATCAGGAAAAAAATTAAACTGATGTTGTCAAAGACTTCCCTGGTATGTGAAAGGTGTTCTTTAAATAAATGTGCTCATTTTGACTTCTCCTGAGGTTGTAAATCATAGAATCATAGAATGGTTTGGGTTGGAAGGTACCTTAAAGATCATCTAGTTCCAACCCCCCTGCCATGGGCAGGGACACCTTCCACTAGACCAGGTTGCTCAAAGCCC
>JAVKLA010000027.1:5108578-5179811 GCA_034782735.1 Sagittarius serpentarius
CCATGGGCAGGGACACCTTCCACTAGACCAGGTTGCTCAAAGCCCCATCCAACCTGGCCTGGAACACTTCCAGGGAGCAGGGCATCCACAACTTCTTCTCTGGGCAACCTGTTCCAGTGCCTCACAGTAAAGATTTTCTCCTTGTATCTAGTCCAAAACTACTCTTTTTCAGTTTAAAGCTGTTACCTCTTGTCCTATCACTACATGCCCTTGTAAAAAGTCCCTCTCCAGCTTTCTTGTGGGCGGCTATAAGGTTCCCCAGAGCCTTCTCTTCTCCAGCCTAAACAACCCCAAGTCTCTCAGCCTGTCTTCACAGGAGAGGTGCTCCAGCCCCCTGATCATCTTCATGGCCCTCCTCTGGACTCGCTCCAACAGGTCCATGTCCTTCTTTTTTGGAGGCCCCAGAGCTGGAGGCAGTACTCCAGGTGGGGTTTCATGAGAGTGGAGTAGAGGGGCAGAATCACCTCCCTTGACCTGCTAGTCACACTTCTTTCGATGCAGCCCAGGCTATGGTTGGCTTTCTGGGCTGCGAGCGCACATTGCTGGCTCATATTCAGCTTTTCATCCACTAATACCCCCAAGTCCTTCTTCTCAGGGCTGCTCTCACTCCATTCTCCTCCCGGCCTGTATATGTGCTTGGGATTGCCCCAACCCAGGTGCAGGACCTTGCACTTGGCCTTGCTGAACTTCATGAGGTTCACATGGGCCCACCCCTCGAGCCTGTTGAGGTCCCCCTGGATGGCATCCCTTCCCTCCATCGTGTTGACTGCACCACAGAGCTTGGTGTCGTCAGCAAACTTGCCAAGGGTGCACTCAATCCGACTGCCTGTGTTTCCGACAAAGATGTTAAACAGCGCTGGTCCCAATGCTGACCCCTGAGGAATGCCACTCGTCACTGCTCTCCACGCGGACATCAAGCTGTTGACCGCAACTCTTTGAGGGCAACCACCCAGCAAATTCCTTTTGCACTGAGTGGTCCATCCATCAGATCCATGTCTCTCCAATTTAGAGACAAGGATGTTGCGTGGGACAGCATCAAATGCTTTGCAAAAGTACAGATAGATGAAGTCTGTTGCTTTTCCATTACCCACCTATGCTGTAACCCCACTGTAGAAGGTCACCAATTTCGTCAGGCATGATTTGCCCTTAGTGAAGCCATGCTGCTGCCACCAACCACCTCTATTTTCCAAGTGCCTTAGCATAGCTTCCAGGAGGATCTGTTCCACAATCTTGCTGGGCACAGAGGTTAGACTATCAGAAACAGAGACTAGTATCAGAAATACTATTATGTTTTATTTACTGCCTTCTGAGAGACATAAAATGAAGATTAATTCTTACACCATTCCATCTTTTTGTCGCACTGCATATTTTGTTTCTAAACAAATACTGCACAATCTTTTGTAAGAAGGCTTCATTCCAAGCAGGATACTAAAGCACACAGAGGTTCAATGTGCAGCAGCTTTGCAGAAATTTGCAGATACTGAAAAAATGTGTGCTTGAATATCTTGAAAAAGAAGAAATATAAATTATCTTGTTCATTTGTTATTTATAGTATTTTGCAGAATAGAATCCTATTTCAGAAGAAGGGAGAGGAGGTATCTGTTGTCCTTAAGCCTTCTCAGTATCTGATGGAGAGTTTGGGGAAAAAAGTTTTCTGAATTGTTATGAAAACCATTTATAACAATTGTAAATATCCTCCAAGTAATTTGCTTATTTTAGCTGTTTATTTTTGCATTACATTGAATTTGTCATCTTTCATCTCTTCTTCTACCTACCTAAGTACTATTTCACATATTCAGCACCAAGAGCAGACCTAGTGATCTAGACTTACATACCATCAAAATATTCAGTCAACTCAGTTTATACTTCCACCCTAGGTGTAGATACACAGCAAGGAAGAGGGGCCTTTAGGTGGATCTCAACATGACACTGTTGAAGAGAGATGGAAACTGGGTGGCCAGTGCAAACTCTGATTTTTTCCATTTTCTAGCTAAATTAATAGTACCTTTGGACCACTAGTATCAAAGGCAATCATTGGATATGACAGCTCAATATGGACATCTGGATTAAATATTAACGCATGTGGAAGACTAGGGTAAAATTTCCTTTACTTGTAAAGAGGCCAAGATTTCACCTTGATGTTCATCCTTTGCGGAGGAAAACTGTTGTGGCAATGTGTTTCATGTTACGTGGGTAACTAATGTGATACAGGTCAAAAAATTTTTGTATTTTGCATTTAGCCAATGCGAAGACAGGAGGTTTCTGATTAAAAATCAGTGCAGGCAGGATCAGACTATACAAACACAAAGGACAGGCACAATTTAAGATCTGTGCCCTTTTCTAAATCTGTTTTCAACCTCAAGCTGCTCTATTTCTTTTTTTAAAATTGTTTAGACATTTGCTCATGGGGATTGCAATAAATTAGATATCTCAGTGTTAATTTTAGCCAAATCACATGAGAAAAAATGTAAATTGTTGTAAAATAGGTAATTATGCCTCATGCGCTCCCTGGCTATTCCTTTGAATAGGTTAGTTGAACAAATGGCCATAGAAGATGATGAAATAAATAATAATAATACTCTGCACACATATTGTACTTTGCATCTTCAAAGTGTTGTACAAATTAGCTAATTAATGCAACAATCTAATTGCATTTTTTTGCTAAAGCACATACTGTTGAAAAACAATGTCAACGCATAGGTTATTGTCACCAGGCATATGGTCTGTATCAGTGTTAACTAAGTAAGATGTAGTAGAAAATGATACAAGATGTAGTGTAAAGTCAGCAAACTAAAAATTTTGTGGGTTATTTTTGGTTTTGTTTCAATTTAGCTAATAAAAATATCCAAGGAAACAGTTAAGAAGCAAGGACATTCATGTAGTTTAAGGAATGAAGCATGCAGACTTGATGTCAGTATTTGGAACAGAAATCGTTGGCTTTTTAATAATTTTTTAAAACTTAACTCTTTGTCTACATCTTTTCTACAAACCTTGTCAGTTCTGACTAGGACCTGAATTCTGATAAGAATCACGATATTGCTTTTCTTTTCATTTGGGAACACTCAGTTAGAATTTGAACTTCCCTGTGTGCTCCCTTATGCTGTTCCCTTATAGTTATTGAAAGGAAAAATATCACTGTTGTGATCAGAACCACTGTATCATCGATAACATGGACAACATGGAGTTGTTCTCACATAAAACTCCTGTTGATGTCAATGAGAGTTTTGGGCTTAACTGACTGATATACATGAAACTGCGCAGTTATCAACCTTATGCAAGTACAAGAACAGCAGCAAATTTAAGGGTCAAATTCACCAATAGGTTCTGACTGCTTTGCATTGCTACAGTGATACAAAACAAGGATTAAGCTGGCTTTGTAACCAGCTAGTTAAAGCCATTTTATTCATAGAGTCCAAGACCAGATAGGTTTGCTGTGATCATCAAATATGACCTTGTGCACCACGCAGACCTTCAAATTTTATCAGGCACCTCCTGCATCAAACTTAGGGTTGCTGCACATTTGCTAGAACAGCACACAAGAGTTAAACTGACCCAGATAATCCTGTGGGGTAATATGAATAGTCATTTAACCCCTTCTATTCGGATTGTATTTGCCCTGTACACAGCTGTGCAGTGCTAGCAACTGCAGAGTCTAGGATCTGACTGTCAGGTCTGGTGCTAGTTTAAAACAGTGATGTCAAAACTAGAAGTTGTTTTGTATGTCGATACCAAGCAAATATATATTTTCAGCCTTCTATCATATAAAACTGTGCAAAAGGTATTCATATCACTAGTATTCCTTCATTGATGGGGAAATGGTGGCTTCAGAGGATTCAGTCTTTGCTGAAAGACCTGATTTCATACACACAGTCACATGTGAGCTGGGCCACACTCCAAGGTGGCTAAATGCATGAAAATGCTGTTCTTGAAGCTGTATAGCCATATAGGATTGTGTCATCTATTTCCAGTCCATTTCAGGGTGCGGCCTTGTTGCCGTGATCCCCAGCCCATGCCAACAAACAGGTCTCAGGAGCGCCGGGACAGAAGCCGTTTCCCACCCTGCAGTGATTTACATGGACATGGTTGCACTTTCCGGTGGAAAGGAATGGAACCTTTACCAATTCATCTCCTGTTTCATTTTTAATCTCTCTAGACCATATTTGTTGAAAACAAAACTTTTAGGCGTAGCCTGGGTGTGAATCAGTCAAAACTCTCTTTCCCTTTCCCTGGAGCTTGGAAGAGAAGTGGGGTACATTATTTTGTCTTTTGACTATTTTTATATGTTTTTACTAATATTTTTATAAGAAATTCCAGTGTCTAACTAATGAAGCTGTGACGAAGAAACAAACAATAAAATACAAAATTTCCAGGTGGTGTTTATTATCCTATGGAACGTACTGGAATTGCAGGTAGTAATGTAAATGAAAAGCCATTGAAAACTGAACCACCAGAATCTATCAGAAACACTTGCTTTAAATGTTTTCCTGTTCACTAAATGCTGTACAAGGCTTGTGAGCATTCAGTAATCTTCACTGTTTGTAATTTATGTTGTGTTTCTCTTCTGTTTACACTTTGAGCTACCAAATTTACCATAAAAAGCTTCAGTGAAAGTGTAACATCTGTTTTGAATTTGGCACATTTTAACCAGTTCTCCAGTTGGTGTGCAGACAACACAGACAGTGAAGTGATTACTCTAGGCTTGCTTACACAAGAAATAAGTAATTCTGAGTAGGGAATTTCAGCTTACATGTTTATGTTGGTTGTATAGGCATATAGTTAAGCAAAGTCTATCATATCATTTCCATTTCTGTAATCCATCTAGTTAGCCCTCCATGATTTATAGCTTGTGGAAATGGCCACTGTTGAAATACATGCTTGCTAATGACAGTTTCATTGTTCTTTAAGCCTAGCTACTTAGATATCTTTAAGGATCTGAGTAGGGAATCTTGTTATCTTTCTGAGATTTTATTTTATTTCTTCCCAATAAGAGGTTCATGAAAGTCCTGAAAAAATTCCCATAGACACCAATGGAACTGGAGTCAGTGAGTCAGATCTGGCTGTAGGGACACAACTTATTGAATTGTTTTACTAACACCTCTAAAATGCACTGCACTCCTCCCTTCCACAAAGACCTGTCACATTTTAAAGTGGTAGAACAGATTTCCCAGTCATGAAAATTCATTTGTAAAACATTGCAATATTTGGGCATCTCCAAAAAGCAAATATGTGTCTGAATTGTCTTCTGTGAATCACTTGGTTCAGAGAGAATTAATATATATATTTGATTTATGTATAAATTATTCATCTATAAGGGGATAAAACAGGTATCCAAAAGTAATTCTGCTATAAAAATACGAGCAGAAAGGAAGAAAGATGCATGCATAGCAAGCTGTCTTTCCTGCTCAACCACATTCCTTTGTAAAAAGAAGCAGGTGTTTGCCCCATAAGAACAGAAAAAATGAAATTTTTGAGAGTGTGCTCTATATCTGCAATGAATTTAGTGCAATGTACATGTGCACATCTGTTATATATTGAAGTATTTTCACTATCAACTTTAAGGAATGTAAGAAGATAAAAGGACTATAGCTAAGAAGGGAGAAACGGGCTTACATGAAAAAAGTCATGAAGGTCTGCTTTCAGTGAATGTTGTAATCAGTTCTGAAGCTAGTGAAAGAGTGGGGTCATTTTAGGAAGGTGAATGCAGAGGGTAGCTTCTGTTCACTGTACTAGCTTCACACATTTGCATCTGAAGTGACTCGGTTCTCAAATTAGAGATCTTATCTTGTAGACAGGTTCAGAATCAGCAGGCAGGAAGGATCCGATGACTTTTTCTGGGAAATCCATTAAAGGTCATATAATTTTCTCTGGAAGTCCTCTCGCTTTCCCCCAGCGTTCATTGGTTTTAGTTTTTGAGTCTTAATATTATTCTCACCATTACTTGAAAAGACTTACTCTACATGGAAGAAATTAGAAAAAGGACAGGGACTGTTCCTTCTGAGGAACACAATATACTTGCACATATGCATGGCCAATGCCAGAAATGATACTTTGTTTTAAAAGTTGTGATTGATTAATATAAAATTGCAACAATTCTTTTTCACAAATTAGAGCCTCGGTGAAAGCCCATGACAGTTGATAGGAATTCTTCCTTAAATCTGCCTGATTGTGAATCAGGACCAGAGAGTTAAAAGAGAATTTCACTAGTTTTTCATACGCTGTTCTCTCTGGACCTCCTACAACCTGTCTCAATACAGAAAAGGGTAATTTTTATTTCATGTCAAGAATTACTCCCACTCAGGTAGCAGTATTTATTGGTCATTTTCTTTAATCCACAAAATGTATTAATTTGAAGTAAACAACCCCAAACCACCTAGTAGAAACGTACAGAGAAAAACACTCAAGGGCTTAAAACTGTTTTCCAGGTGGTTTAAACAAATGAGGAGAGCACAACAAACATTTCTTTGACCTATACTGTGAACGTACACAGCTGAAGTCTGCAAGATATGCTAATAGATTATTCCTTGTAGCTTTCTAGTAGGAAGAGCTCCTTCCTGACCCCAGGTTTTTTACATTTTCCCATTATGTAGATTGACTGTTTTGATAGGCTAGGGTGACTGATGAAAGCCGAGTCTCAAGGCGGGAATGAATCTGATTGTCTGTGAATTGGTAGAGAAATGAATACTCAAAGCAATTGTCAGTTACATTATTGGCATTGCTTAGATGAAAATCAAATAAAACTTTGAAGCAGCTAATAATTTTAAGAATGGTCATTGAATGACAATATCGACAAAACTGAAATGATGAAGAGATCAAAATACAGTAAGAGAAAAAAAAGGAAAAAAAAAGCTGGGTGTTGTCTTTCTTACCAGTATCATTTTGATTGTTTAGTTCTGAGAAAAGATGAGATGAAATGAAATGATCTCTGTGGCAGTGGAAAAAATGTTGCAGGCATCAGCTACAGACTGAGGTCACACAAAATAAAATGGACCTGCTTTCATAAGGAGCTCCATTCCTTTAGGAAAGCTGTTGTGTCTCTACTGTATTTCATAAGGTGTTGAGTGACAAATTCTAGTTTGTTATAAAACTGGCAACATGTGTGAAGCAATCCTGATTTGGATACCTAACCCCAAAGATAAGATATGAGATGTACCCTGGTTTTCAGTGAGTATCATCATGTATAATCCAGTGAAGAGTTCTCTGGGCTAGTATTGATTCAGAATGACATATCCATACAGTATGCTGCAGATTTATGTAGGATTACTGATTTAGCTTTAATACATTGGTCTGAAAACTGCAATGATTTAGGAGTAATTAAACCTCAGCTGTAGGAGCAGCATGGATATGTGTGTAAGGTAATCACACTCCCAGTTTAATTTGCCACTGAATTTGAATCAACAGCAGCCCTTTAGATAAAGATCCGATCTCAATCTTTTTGATAGATTAGTCCACAGAGAGGCAAATAATCTGTGATTCATAACCCCGCCAAGTTCTTTAATGTTTTTGGAAGGCCAACTGTAAAATTATAATGGGATACTCAATATTGAAAGGCTAGTTAAAGAATTTTATGGTGTTGGAAAAAGCACTGAATGCAATAACAAATGTTTATAATAAAAGCTGTTTTAATTCGTTTACCAAGATGTTCTGAAAATGTAAGCAAGGCACTGCACTGTTAAAGTGCTTCTACCCAGCAACAGACCCTCACTCTCTCCTTAGGAAGTTAATGAAATTCATGCTAAATAACTTTTAGTATCCCAGAGACAGAGCTTGGGTTTAAGAGGGGAAAGAACTATTGTAGCTAATGCTAAAAGCCTGTGTTGTTTTAAGGTTAATCCATTTGTTGGAGCAGAATTTTTGCTTATGAAAATTGCTAGAACCATTGACACATCTGCTAAATAGGGAACAATGTTTACCAGCAGAATGTGGAATTTAATGGTAATAACTGCAGTGAATTACTGTGCACTAGAATATCTTCCAAGTCTTGTATCTTTCATCACACACCTTTTTGTGCTCAGTAATCCCTAAACTTACATAATACAGAGAAAATGGCATTCAAAGTGATCTTTATGAACGTTTTTTGTGTTTCATAGCTTGAAGATAAGAGCTTCTGTCTGCTGTGGAAAGTCTCTGTCAACAGAATCTGCTTGATCAAAGCGTCCTTTGTCAGTTATTAGTAGAAGGAGTGAAAATCCACTAAATTGTGATTCTCTGTTATCTGTAGCATTTTCAGCTTGCAGCTTTTGCAATTTTCATGCTTCCCAAATTGTAACAATAGTTTAACATTTCAAATATGTTTTTGGCATGCAGCTAGGAGAATATCAGGGGAAATATTTGTTTCTTTTCTTTGGAAAATAATTGAGGTGGTTTTTTTTCCCCTCTTGCAACATATTTCTGCTGCTGCTTGTTCTGTTCTCCACCATTTCTGGATTTCTAATGCATGGCAATATGAGCCATTAGCCATCATAGCTGAATGGGTCCCTGTTTAGCCTTTCTGGTAAACTAAGCTACCGTCACATGCAGGACACTAGCCAAAGCAAAGCAAGAAAAACTTGAAACTAAATCACTCTTTCATTATAAAAGCAAATGGTTCCTGTAGACAAAACTGAAAGACACAAAGATAGTAAGATATGAGATATTATTGGACTCTTGTTCATCCACCCACTCCTGTAAAAGGTGACTTTCCACTATGCTCTCTCTTGTCTCCTGTTATTCCTTCTTAACTTTAAAAATCCTAATATATCATATTTTCCCTCTTACTGTTTCCATTATTTTTAAACAATTGAATCACTCGAGTGACTGACTTCCTCCACTGTACCTTATTAAGTAATTGAGTTATACTGATTCAAATAAAGTGACACACTTTATTTCACAATGATTGGTTTGAATCAACATTTGCCTTTTTTTCCATTGCCTCTTCGTCACAAGCTTTTTCTCTCTAATGTTCCCAGAATTCTTTTATTGTCTTTAGTAAAGCCAACAGTGAGCATAAGCATTGTTCGGATGTATCAGCAAATACTGTGTCAGAACTCTTGTGCTTCTGTATGATGATTAGAGCTGTTTTAAAAATCCTTATTACTTTCACAGCACTAAAGAAAAAATCTCCAAACATTTTTTTTTCAGATTGTCTAGGAAGATTTTCAGAGAAAAAAAAAAGAGATGGAATTAAGAAGACTGAAAAATATGCAGAAGCTCAAAAATATTCATCATAGAATAAAATCAGATTTTGTGAGTGTTCTCAAAAGACATCTACCAGATTATAAAAAAAACCACTTCATTTTTAGGGGATAATTGAAAGCATATGGGGGAAAATGAGAGAAAAACGATTCCTTTTTTCCATTGAAAAACTGGAAAAGATAGTGACCAAAATAAAAGAAAAAAAATTGTGAAGGTGTACCATAAAAAATAACTTGACACAAAGCATTCAATCAAGTCTTTCCTTAATGTTTTTCTTTGTGTTTTTTATTCACTGATTAACACTTTAAACCATTGTGAGCTTTAAACTGGAGTAATAAGACCAAATGTCTGAAAATGTAAGGCTAGATCACAGTAAAGTCATTCCAGATGAATCTCTGAACTTCAGTGCTTTATTAACATATCAGTTATATTATCCCTGACATGAAATTGCACTAGATGATACTCTTCAGGAAATAAATAACAAGCCTGAAACTTGTGCAACTGTGACACTTCCTCTTCTGATAGCTGCTGGCAACAGCAGGTTACTTTACTAATAGAAAAAGTGTATTTCTAAAATGTCGGTGATTGCAATCAGATTTTCTTTGACTGTATTTGCTTAATATAGCAATAGAAAAAAAAGGGAAGAAAATATGTTTTTCTTTTCTCTTTCATCTGAACTTATCCCACTATCATTTAGAAAAACACCAATGCTTCGTTGGTTAGGTTGCTCAACCACATTAATGTTCCAGTACTTTTTCCTGGAGAATAAATCTAGACTTGTACATTGTAATATAGCTAATGATCCATTCCTAGTCTTGCTGTTGTTGGAAGATTGCTATTTATAATTCCTTATAAGCACAACATGCATTTTAAAGAATATTACCAAGGGGGAGAATGCTACTGATGCTAATCCTTTAATATTCAAATAACAAAACTCCAGTCACCAAGGCTGCGGTAATATTACCTTGTGCAAATAAAAAAAAGTCAGAACTTTGAAAAACATATAATCACTGTCTATCTTGTGATTATGCTTTCCCATATTTTCATTTTTCTCACAGCTTTGGGAAATTAAATATATTTCATACTAAAGCTCTTAAAATCCAAGAAGCTGCTTTTATGTATGTAAGAGTATTTGTATGTATACAATTTCGGTTGAAATGAAGGGGCATGTAGGTTTGTTATCTCCTGAGTTAAATTAGTGTCCATCAGTACTAACTTCACCAAAGTAATTTTTCCATGAACTGGCATAAAGAAGTACAAATTTTATTCTAGAATGCATATGTCAAATTAAAAGGTTTGGAATGTATAGCTCGAATTAAAGGTTTTGGAAGATCTTTATAATAGTTACTCTATGAGTAATAGTTACAATCATTTATTACTTCAATTTGGTTTTGCTCCACAGAGAAAGCTTCTTTATATTCACAGACACATTCATATGAACGGAGAATGAGGGCATGGGTAAATTATTTCTTTTTATAGTCATATGACATAGCTTTTATTCTCGTGTATGTAACACTGATAGTCTGGGAGATGCAGTGTAATTATTAAAATTGTTTACCCACCGGTGAAGATCAAGAAGTCAGAATGTCTATTCTGCACAGAACAGGAAGACTGCAGATTAGGAATATCTGGAAGGCAGTCAAAAATAAAGCCAAGAAGAGGCAGTCAAAACCAGGTTCAATACAGCAGTTGCTAGACATATCAGGTACGAAATAAAAGCCACTTTCACATTCATTTGCACAGAGAGAACATCTTCCTGATGCTGGTCAGGAAGGTTTTATCTTGTGTTTTGGGCAGTTTCTGGGTAGCTCTGTTTCTAGATCCTTTTCCCCGGAGCAAGTGAGGATACTGAAATGGTCATCCTATCATCTCATCAGATTGTGGTGTTTCTGCTGTGGATTTTGGAATGAAACGGAGCAGAAACTACCTCAAGGTGGACAGAAACTTGGGTCATGTAAATATTGTGATGTGTGAACAAGTACCGGCCACAAACCAAAGATTTACTTGTGCTGAAACATGCCCTGAAAAGACAAAGTCATAACTGGCTCTAGCCCTTTTAGGTTTATAACTCTTTTGAAGGCCTGTCTTTACATTTTACAACCGTCTTATGACCACTGCTATTGTTGATGCTCCTTTCTGTCTCATATTGTCTTCTTTATTTGAACACAACAAACCTCAAAGGGCTGTTACTCAAGCTTCTGCATTACTAGGCTGAAAAATCGAGAATATGAATTCTGTTAACAAATCCTTCATAGAACATGTTTGGGAGCTTCACATGTCCACATAGATTTAGAAATATTATCTGAGTCACAGAACTGTGTTGCAAAGGCTGTAACTGTAGAAATGTTGGGCTGGAAGAGACTTCTGGAGGTCATCTAGACCATTTTTCTGTAGGAGGCAGAATCAGTCATGCCCAGATCACCCCAGTAACATTTGTATAATTTCCTTAATTATACATAATATGTCTGGTGAAGGAGATTCTACAGCCACCCTGGGTAGCTGTTCATGACTTTCATTGTTGTCATAATTAGAATGCTTTTCCTAATACCAGCTTCATTCTGATTTGTCTTAATGAACAGAATTTATTTTCCTTTACCAACCTAAATAGACAATATTCCTCTTATGACTGCAAAACTGGCTGAAGAGAAATAATGAGCATGGAGGTTGGATTTAATTCAAGGATAGATAGAGTCATAAACATGGAAACAGTATTTTGCTTAGGTGCTAAATATCATAAAAATGTGTGCCAGATTGGTCTTTGTGTATACACTTTTTTATTACTCTCCTAAGGACTTTTATTTACTTTTGAGCATGATCCAGTACAATAAAAGATGTTAACTCTTTAATAATGATTCGAGAAACAAAATACAAAGACAGCGTATGAAGTTGCCTTAAACTGACTTGCAATATATGATGAACTTACTATTCTCCTTCACAAAGCAGAATCTGCTGTCTTTGGGTGGAGTAAAAGATAGTTTTCTTCCTAGGTTTGGCCTTTAGTAATCAATAAGTGAACAAGAGTCCCAGCCAGTTCCAGGAGACTTAGATGAGGGATTCTTTTTTCCCACCGTAAGGTCACTCTGCTTCAGACATGCAAGGCATCCAGCTTTGCAATGTCCTGCTGTGCATATTATATCAAACACGGTGGTATCATAACAGTTAGGAAAAAGCTTGTACTTTGGTCTTTGGTTCAATTCATTAATCTCTTCCTTGTCTAAATCTATATGGATATACTAAAGGATAAGAATTATTTTGCCATTCCTTAATTTATGGAGAGAATAACCAACGTATGTTTTTTTCTTTATACTCTTGCCTTGAAAAATGCAGTCCCTCTGTAATGACTTACAAACATTCGTCCAACTCAGGCTATGCAATCAGAAGGGGGAGAACTTTTCTCTGACAATAAATCCATGAACAAAATCAAAATCAGACAGATAAAATGAGCCTTGTTCAGCTCAAATCTTTAAATGCTGGAAAGCAACTTTTACTCCATACAGCACATAGCTACCAAAAAAGATTTAATCAGAATAAAATAGTGTTCACTTCAATGTTTTCTCTCTGTTGAAATTGTTGGTAGGAGAAATGGTTGTATTATATGAAAAATAACATTTACTTAGAAAGTCTCATGTCAAGGAAAAGAAGAAAAATGCTGACAATATTCTCATGGAACAAAATATATTTTTTCAGTTCGTATGAAATATACTTCTTTTCCCTTGAGTCTGACCACTGCAGAACCTTATCTGATACACTAGATAGATGAATTTCTCCGTAAACGTGCCAGTGTTTATATTTGTGTGAAAAAAATCCACACACTGAAACCATTATACATGTATTCTTTATTAAAAAAAATATTTAGTTTTGTCAGTCTTACAAACAAAGTCACTAAATTGTACTCACTGGTGTGTACATTTCTGCAATCTGCATGTTCTCAGTTATTCCCCTCAAGGACTTCTTGTATCTGTTGGAAGACAGTAGGATTACTTGCATAAAGATTACTTATGGTGAATTAAAATTAGAGATTTGTGCCCTTTGTTTTATTAATATTCAGAATCAAATATTTCAAAATGTGTGGACTATCATTTTCAGTCATGTAAGTACAGAGTACATATAAGGTAAAGTACCTTACAGTGCAAAATTTCCAGCAAACGTCCCTGCTGAGCAGAGAAACAAAATATTTCTGATACGAAGTGTTTCTGAACTGAAATTAAAGGGAAGAGGTAGAAACACTTTTTTTTTCCCCGAGAACTCTCTGTTTGTGGTCAGACCCCACAGCAAGAGCTCAGTCATCAGTGCCATCAATTCGTAATGGTCTCTGCTTGATGATAGCTACAGAAGTAATGCAGGAAACTGACTGGACAAGGATGAATTTCTTCCACCTGTCTGTGGTCACCTATCCATCCACATATGTATTTATATCCTATATATCTTCAATCACTCCTTATCCCATGAAAATGCACACATTTATTGGATATTTTCTGTTCAACAAACCAAAAAAAATTATAATAAATGGCTGTTCCAGTCTCTAGATACTTCAACAGAGAATTAAAAATCAGAGTTCTGCAAAAGCAAGCTAAAAGTCTTTCTCAGTGCCAAAGAAATGGGAAATATCCTCACCTCAGGTCTAGTTCTCCCAAAATCAATATCACCTCCCAACCCTTTGTCTGAAATCACTGCAAAACAAGACTGCCCATCCATCAAAAGCTATTGCATAATAATGAGATAATAAATGCCTGAGGAAGCTTCCAGTTCTTTTAGCTTAGAGGAACAGGGCAATGGTAGAGCACCATCCACCTCATTCCTTCCAGATCTTCAAAGCTTCAGTGTTTTTGACCAGAATGGAGATCTTCCCTGAGGTTTGCCACTCCACATTCACGCTTCAGAATGTGTGTGTGTGATACATGCACTTTCCCCAGCAGTATTTCTCTAAACTTTGAAGGCAAGACTTTTGGAACCATGTCTTACACTCGTGTGTAAACTCTGCTTGGCTCCACGAGACGCTAGCCTCAGCTGACGTTTCTTGGCATTATGGCAGTATCATCTGTGATGATAATAAGGTTCTGTGATACCTCCAGGGCCTGGGGGCACGTCCTCTTGTTCTCTTCTCCCAT
Organism: Sagittarius serpentarius; assembly: GCA_034782735.1. Taxonomy (NCBI): domain Eukaryota; kingdom Metazoa; phylum Chordata; class Aves; order Accipitriformes; family Sagittariidae; genus Sagittarius; species Sagittarius serpentarius. Next base: position 5,122,858 of record JAVKLA010000027.1, read on the forward strand.
CTGTTCTGAGCATGAGATGGCCCCCAGTGTCAGGTGGTAACATATTGCCGAGTAAGCGCTAAGCAAAGGTGTGTTGCTGCCAGAATGGCACTCTTTTTCTGACTCCGGCACATAAAATGGCTGATCTAATAAGTCAGTGCTGGGCAGTTAATTGATTGGGGAAAGCATTACTAGGCACAATTTACAGCAGGACATACAGAACATTTTGGGGCTGCAGAGCATTGCGAGCAACCTCGTACCACTGGACCTGGCTTCATTTCTCAGCCACTACTCTTTGACCGAATGCCTTGTACATAAGCAGAAGAGCAACTAATTTGTGCCCCAGTTGCTCTCTCTTGGAGATGCTCAGAAGGTACAAATATAGTTTGTGCCTGTTACTATGAAAAAAAATCCCATTTGGTATTGCTACCTTTAAACTGATAGCCCTAGGACTTTGCTAGCTGTCCTTAAAATCCTTCCAGGCTGACATATCTAAGTAGAGGGAGCTTAATTCTCCAAATCAATATACAAGGGGAAAAAAAGTCAGCTGGTGTTTGACAACAAGATAATACAAGTTGTATGACTTCTTTCAGCCTGCTCAATTATTACAAAGGCCAGGGATTATTTAACACACTTAAGAGTTGTTAATTTTCATAGCAGTAGCTTGCAGACAGCCTAAATTAAAACAGACTGCTGCTGTGCTGTTACTTTATATAATCTCTCAGTTAGGTGCTCTGAATTTCCAGACAAGTTCATTAAACACAAACACACAGAGCTGCAGAATTTACACGTGCAAAATATTGCCAAACAGATGTCAGAGTTTGCTGTGCTGGGCCATGCCAATACTGCATTCTTCTTCTATTTGCATATCACCTTATGTTATCTGGTATTATGCTAATTGATGCTATACATAGTATGTGGCCACATGCTATCTGGGTTTAAAATAATGTTATGACATTTTATCTTGAAATGTGGAATAATTTATAAAGAAGCAGCCAGTTTCATGTATTTTCAATTGAATGCAAAAATGATTGTCTTAAAGCAGCCATGCAGGACCTTTAATGCTGTGCACATCAGGGACTGACCCAGAACCTGATTCAGTTCTAAACATCGTTAGTCACCATCTTGTTTGTAAATTATTATCTATTCTCTTCCTAATCAGCTCACAATCATGAAGTAAAATTAGCTGAAAAATCAAGTGAGGTTGCATACAAATAACGTTAATAATTTTGAGAAATGTTTATAATGCGTTTGATTAGAACATAGGAAGTCTGGCTTGCTGTAAAATATGCTTAATGCAGTGTTAACTGAGCAGTGAGATAAAATTAAAGTATATGGAAAAGGGTGGTTAGATTTCCAGGTGGAATGTTGGTGGCATTTATAAAGAATATCTGGTGCATGGTAAGAGGGGTATGGTAAGGAGAAGAAAAGAAGGACGATGACTAAGAGAAAAGGGTTATTTTTGACGTAATTACGAGGTTCACAAATTCTACAGGTGGTGACAGTGGGGTAACAGGATTCCTTGAAAATGATTGAAATGACTGAATACTAGCATCTACATTATGCAGAGAATATTTACTCCAAGATTATTTTTCTGAGTTTTGGCTGGAATGTTTATTGTTTTTATTAGCCATTAATAATCAATCATACAGCTAAATACAGCTTTTTATGCAGAAAGAAAAAGTTCCAGAAAGATTGATTAGCCTGTTGCTACCAACTTGAAAAGCACATGAACAAATACAACACTGAAAGAACCACAGGAAATATTTGCTAAGGACAAGAACTGATTGAAGACATAAGCAAATGTTTTCAAAATGTCCATAATAAATATAGATCCAGAACTTATCAAAACTGGAGTCAGCAGAAGAGGACAGGATGTGAAAAATAATAGTCTGAATTCATTGTCCACCAGCTTTAGAGATGAAATTTTAACTATAAGTTTTTAGAGTAAAACAGTTATGTCAGACTTCATATTTATACATCACATTCACATTTTTCCAATAATTTGAAACAAAAATATGTATGTAGAGAAACATACGTATGTATTTATACACACCTGTTCATCATTTTGGAAGAACAACCTTTGGATTTCTGCAGAGATTTGAGGAAGTTATCAAACTTGAATTCTGGAACCTTTATGTAGACCCACACAAAATTTCTTCAGCTATGCTTTAAGCTTAGACAGAATTGTTTAAAATATAACAAATTACTTAAATTTAAGAGGCAGCTCAAAAGCCCACAAATGTAGAACACTAAGAGCTTATTTCCTGAGAAAGGTGTTGTAAATAACTGATTTTTCATGTTGGAAGGCAAAGTGAAAATCTAAAACGAAACTGTTTGGAGCAAAGTGAAATGAAGATGTTCCTGGGTTTTATTTTTATTTATTTTTATTTCCCCCCCCCCAATCCAGCCACTCAAATTATTGGAAATATAACATAATTTTATTATTATTTGAACATCCACTCTCATTGTATGAAAAACTGCTGGATAACTTATGTAAGATGCTCCTCTGAATAAATTGTGATTGTTTCAATATGGAATCAATTTCTTTTCCCTCAGATATACAGCCTCCTTTTTTATGATTCCACCATTAGTACTTTTTTGTCCATGACACCCATTTTGAATGAATATTATAATGTGTTGTTCACTCAGAGCAACAAAAACTTTAAAACCACCTGCTTTTGAAATGGAGATTTGGATGTTCCTTTGAATACATTTGTAGACTTTGATGAGGAAACAGCATCAGTAGTAATAAAGAAGTACAACACACAGAGCAAACAGTGTCACTTTTAAAGAAAAAGTAAAAAGATGCTGAGGGACAAGAACAGCATTCGATCAGCAGTCAGTTTAAGTTAGATGGCAACACTGCCTGACCAGATAGAAGCATAAGGCCCTCATAACATAGAGAAACTGGAATAAACACGCTGGCAAGCAGGATTATGTTTTGTAAATATTGCTGTGTTTTTGGTTTCCTTGTAGCATGTGTGCCTATATTACTGGTTCTACCTTTTACAAATAATTACTTCTCTATTTCTTTCTTTTCTAAGCCTTTCTTTTCTCTGATAGGTCACTTTGACCATTGGCTGGTAGGCTTTAAAACAATTCCTTTGACATAATTAGCAATGCTATGTGCCTGCTTTCCCTCAAGTATTGACATACTAGTGCTTTATACCTTCTTTTTCTAATGTGGCAAAGACAGGAATCTGGAGTTGTTAGGATATTTTTTTAATCTTTTCAAGACTTGGCATACATTTAGCCCTGTCAGACCATCCATAAAATCTCAGTCAGTACAATTGTTGGGTGCCATATTGTTTGGTTAACCTTGAATGAATCTATTTACTGACTGATTGGAGTGTTTGTTGATTATGGGGAAAATTGTCATCTATATTGTGGAAAGATTGATTGGATTCAGATTGAGCAGTCTGCCTCTGCACAAGCAGAACAAGGTCCTTTGGGACAAATAATACATTTGTTTCTATTTATTTTCAAACACTGCATTCTGTCTGAGGTCTGGGAACAACTTTACATCAAAATTGTGTTCCGAATCCATGCCAGACTTGGCTGAGGAAAAGCCAGTGGTGAAATACTGAGCTCAGTGCTAATAGAAACTCTTAAACACCATAATGTCATCTGAAGCCATCAAGGCACTGACAGCCATAGCACATTTAGTGCACTTTTCTGTAATCTTTGTAGCAACACTCAGCACACTGCTGACCTCCTTGTCAATCTGGGTAACAGCTTGAAAGGGGTAGAATTTAAGAACTAGATTTGGTATATAATTTTCCATAAGATTTTTAATTTTTTTTCCTTTTGGTGAAAGAACATGTATTTACTGGAAGAAAGAAGTGTATCAAAAAGGTTTTAATAAATCTTTGTCAAAACAGACAGAGGTCTTCATCTGTAAAGGTGTGTCTTTTGAACCCTACCTGCAAACCAAGGCTTGCATTGTACATCATACTGAGAACAGGTTTTGTGTTCGTAGCTTAGGGGTTTCTAAGTTTCTACTTGGGAACAAACTCTCAGAGATTTTTATTCTTGATACATAGTGGATATTGCCTGGAGTTCTGGGAGCATCCCAGGGAAAGCCCTCTTTGGAAATAAATGAGGATACTCTCGGTGAGTCTGGGCATATGGGTATTTCATTACATTTGTTGACTGTGAATCTTTTAATTGCCCTCATATAAAAATTTTGCTGCAAGTTCCTTTTCCAGGCAATTTAGGGTACTTTAGAAGAATTCTTCCAACTTGTAATTAAAATTTCATGTCCAATTTGGAAACGTAGGGACAACTATTATGTTTTACCACCTTAACTTCCAAATTGTGTATTTCCAAGTTAACTGAACGTCTCTGTCTTTTCTTCTTTTCAGTAACATAATTTTACTTAAAACCCACAATGTGTTCTGTGGATTCCTCCAGAAAACCATTTTGGGAGATTTTTATTAAAAGAGGTTAAGAAACTTCATTTTTGGAACTATGATAGCTGACATGAAAATTTGGGTTGTCTGGCAATCAACGATGAGAAGTACTTTCATAAACAGTTTCCTTCTTTGGAGGTTGAAGACATTTTTCCTGGTACCTCTAGAATGTTTTGCCTGCAGGAAATCGGCAGGACTGATCTCACACGGTTTCACTGACTCAGGACATGAAGACCTCAAATTACAGTGCTAAGCATTTGCTCTTTTTTAAACATAATTCTTGAAGGGTCCTAATGATCTTCATCATGTTCTCCTTTTTCTTCACAAGCGAAGAAAAACAGGATTGCACTCAGGAAGAAGATGAAGTTACAGCGTGTTTTGTCCCTGTGCAGATAAACCTTCCTACCTCGTGTCTCTAATGCTTCCAAATCAATGTTTGAGGCTTTTTTCCGCAGGTTTTGGCAGAAGTTACAGCAAAGCAGCTGGCTCAGAATCACTCTGGATAAAACAAGTGATGTTATCCTGGCTAAAGGAGATCTGGCATATCTGCCTCTGTCTGGTATTTGATACTTGTGTGGATATCCAGGGCTTCAGTTCTTGTTATTGTTGGATGATCAGTTTTTGGCAGAAGCCAGGATTACCTTCCCTTATTTGCATGTCGTGAGGAGATTATAATTTTATTTCTGAAGGCCATTTTGTCACTTTAAGACTTTGCCAACTGCAAGGTGTCCTACTTCAGACTACTCCCTATGTTCATTTGGAAACAACATGTTACGGAAATGATAGACCTCTCATCAGTGTGGAAGGCAGGTAATGAAGATGTTCCACTGGTGAAACGCAGCAGTTGCTCACAGTTTCCAATTTCTGACTGTAACATGTACAATTTAAATACCTTGAGCCCTCTTTTCTTGAGAAATGAACAGTTTGTTGCTTAATACAGTGATTCTTAGCCTCTACTAATGCAAAAAGATTTGCAACACTTTTTTTTTAAATTAAAAATGAAATAAAGTTTTATTGGAAACCTTTACTCTCTACTTTATTGTACTTTTATTACTTTCCTTCCTTTTTTTCTTGCTTACTTGCAAAACTTGCAGAAATGGAAGGCTCTTTTTCCTGGTAATTTCATTATTTTCTAATGTCTTACAGACTATGAAGGATCCAACTTGAGTAATACCAACCTGGTAGTAGGCACTCCCTTACATCGGAAATGAAAATGGTATAAACCATTGTTAAAATAGCATGAACATCTGAATGGGAGGGTTTTTTCAGTACAAGAGAGGGAACTGAAATAGGTTTCTTTCCTTGCTGAATTGTTAGTTTTGAAACTTATCCTCCCTTCCTCCTCTGAAACAGTGTGGATGTGTTTGCCTTCAGGGCATGCTTCAAGGTTCACCGTTTAAAGCGAGTACTGGGAAACTGGAATTTGCTTGAAGAGCAAATTTTGTGGTGGAATTATAATTCTTCCCATCTCCCTTTTAGAAAAACAAGATTTCATTCGTTCTTGCTTTATGCAGTAGAGGTTGATAACTTTGAATTATGCTTAATTGGCATAGTCATCTAACACAAACATTTTTTAACCAGCCTGTTATAAATATACAGGTACAGCTATTATAAATAAATGCAAATAAATACTTTCTCTATTTTTCACTGAAATAACAGGACAATGTGACTGCAGAACTAACCTTAAAATAAATAACACAGAGATCCCACATTCTTTCATTATGAAATGTCATCAGAAATGCATCTAGAAATGCTTCTTAGCAGTTCCTCAACAGAATAGATTTACATAATTTTAATTGCAGATGGCATCTGCTGCTTTTAGAGTACATGGCCAAAGCATGTTTCTTCAACTTGCATATAAATAGATGGTGATTTTTCATCACATCTCTATATGCCACATAACTAAGATAAAATGAGTGTAAGTGCCGTGAGAAGATATTTTTGATTACTGTCTTAAAGATGTCTGGTAGAGGAAAGCATGAATTCAGGTTTAGTGTGGTTTTGAGGACCAATTTTTTAAACTTGATGGTTGATGTCTGATTGTATAAAGCAGATTCAAGGTCTGTTTAGAGAGATGTTCCCTGTTCTTCCAGTCTAATCCACACTGATGTATAGAGATGAAATACTGCATGGTGAGGGTATCTGCCAAGTTGCCACTGTGTGACATGCCTATCGTGGGATTCATTTAGGACTGCCTCTTCATTATCCTGCGGAACCTTCACCATCGCCATCGTCGTTGGTGGCATTTGGTATTATTTAAGAAAAATAATAGTGTAGAAAACCTCAACGTCTCACTTAAAAAGAAAGAAAAAACTGTGTCAGCATTTCCCAAGAACTTCAGACATCACACACCCACGAGTTATGTACACTTTTGTTCCTTCTGGAAAATATTCAAACAGTGAGAAGAATGTCTCCTCTTCAAAATGAATTCTTCATGATGAATCATGTATTAGATAAACATATGATATTTTTGTCTTGATTCATGGAATTCCTGAAAAGACCCTGTGATCTCCTCCACTGTGGTCATTATCTGAATTTCTTCAATGGATTTCTTTTGCGATATCCTTTTACTCCAAGGGTTTGTGGTGCACATATTGCATGAAAATTCTGTTGTGTGGTAGTAATTGTTCACCTAAGCTATGTGACTTGGCTTCCATTTGTTTGTTCACTGGAATGGCTTCTTTCATGTGCAAATATGAAATAGTTTGCCTGAACATTGGTATAGGAGACTGAATTTTGACTTCTTGGACTAGTAGAGGAAAAAAACCAGCAAGGCATAAACATGGCTAAAGCAAATTCATCTAAAAGTTCGTATGAATGTAAATAGCAAAAGTTGTCTTTTATTCAAAAATATCTACGGAGTTAAAAAAAAAAGAAGTGTTGCTAGAGTTGGAAGAAGGATTAAAAATAAAACCAGTGCATCCTTACTCACCTTACTCACATAAATTTCTGTATTTACTTCTAGTCTGGGCCTATGACACGTTTTTATTTAAAATACAGACCTGAATTCTCCAACTTTTTCTGAATAGGCTAATTGCTGTATCCCTACCGGGTGTCAGTGGACTATTCTGCGTTCAAAAGGCTGCTGTAACAGATGAAACTTCTGGACTGGGCCTTCTGTTGCAGCCATAGCCTCAGGCCCCACACCTCACTCTCCACTGTCAGAAGGGCTCATGTGAACATGTAGAGCTAGTCATTGAAATGTACCTTATTTCTTCAGCGGGACATATGCATAGGATTTTTTCAGGCTTGCCAAAACAGATGTTATATATACACAGATTTAGTAAAAAGTCAGAATAGTGAACAAGGTTAGTCCTATGCCATGGCCACAACTGATCAAAATTTCATCAGAACGCCAGTTGGTGAGTCTTCGTCAGAGCAATGGGGGAGTGATCTTTTTATAAACAATATAAAAAGGTAAGTACCAGAAAAAAAGAAAACAATCTTAAAATGGAAAACATTCAACACTTTTTAATGAAATTCTTGGTGTATTTTTGTGAAAAGTCTAGCTTTAATTAGATCTGCCACAGTAAAAATACAAAGGCAGATCTCCATCTGAGTATCTTGCATTTCAGAATAACAGCTTTCAGGATTATTCTCATACATTTTAATTTTCTAGTTTAAGTGTTGTGCCACTGGAGTCTTGACGATGAAGAAAATAACATCTTTGCAGTTCTAATTGAAAATAATACATGGAAGCAAGATCAACTGAAAATGCAGCGACCTGTGCTTTTGATGTGTTTGGCATTTTGTTGTGAACATTTCACACGGGCCCAGAAAGAACAATACTTAATTTTCTGATCCCAGATTGAATTTAGAGCTCTGGCAGCCAGAAAATCATCTTTGGACTTGTAAACCATAAGCATTTGATCCGGAAGTCACTGAGAGAGAACAAACACGGAACCCCACAATGTCATTCATTCAGAGTCACTTTTTGGCACATAATAGCTGGCTTGAAAGAAGAGATGCAAACAAATACAAGTTCATTCAAGCATAGAAAGACGGATTTTCCAAGTGAAAACCAGCATCATCTCTGTACAAGTCCCTAGGCCATTTCCAACTTTATTGTACTTTCAAGGACATTTTGTCCTCACTTGTGTAGCAATGTACTTTGCACTCAACAGTTATTGATACACATACGTTTATGGTGAAACTTGCATTAAAAATAGACTCTTTTGCCCGGAATCAATATTTCATTCCTTTTATCACGTAATCTAATTCAACTTTATTTATAATATCTCAGACCTAACAATATAATCCTCGAAAGACAGCAGAACAGGAAGTAAAGAGAGAAGATGAGGGGAGAGAAACACAAAAGAAAGCACGCAAGAGAACAGCTTGCTTGCTCTCATTATTGCTATCCTGTCAAAAAATGTGCAGAGCCCTCTGTCAGTGCACAGACCCTTTCTTCTTTGTTCTTTTTAATGATATTCTTGGAGAAGTTACATCTAAGTTCCTTATGTGCATCCTTCACTGACTGTGAATCAGAAGGTATATGAGGATCCATTCATTTACATCATAATTCTGATGTCAACCTCTCCTGTTACCACAGAAACAAAGTCCATGACCACGCTTTGTATTAAAAAGGAAATATATGATACCATCAGTGATGACAGCTCCCATGATTTAATCCTTGATTTTTTCCATAAAATCTGACCTTTACTTGATCTTACTGCTTTACTTGCACATTTGATTTTTAAGACTGCTGATATCTTGGCTTCATTTACTTCATCAGTCTGTTCTAATACAAATTTACAAGGATCAGAGTTTCCTAAATGCATCAGTTCTCTGTGGCTTTTGTCTACTAAATAGAATGTTGCATTTTTGCCTAACGAGAAAAACAGTGTCCCTAATGCCTCTAATGCTTATCATAAATTATCTTGTCTTTCATATCTGAAATATAATCTCCCTAGAATATTTTCTTTATACGCCATTGTTCTTTCATCTGCCTGGTTAGCAGTTTCTACATTTCAGACAAAGCACACACAGATCAAGTCCATTCTTAGCTTTCAGGGGTGGTTATAGGTCACAACCATTTGATATCCTTTTCTGATGTTTTTTATTTAAGTTCTCCTCATGCTGAGAAATCTGATAAGAGAGTTGTGTGTGCTGTTATACCTGCATTCCAACTTTTAGAGTTCAGGGAGCCTGGAATTTGTCAGTAAAGATCTGAACCCATATATCACCCAGTGCTTGAAGGTTAGCAACATAAATCTTTCAATAAAAGAACAAAGGTCTACAAGCGTGTTCACATTCCTTTAGCTTTCAGTGATAAGGAAGCCATTTTCAAAACAGCAATTAGGTCAAACCATAAAAATGCATACTATAATTTTGTTCTTCATAAAATAGAGCCAGTATAGCCTTGCATTTATACTCAGAATGTTCTGATTAACGTCTAAAACCTCTGATTTGCCTCTCAGTTTGTTCTCTGTTTTAATTTTTTTTTTGTGTGGGCTTTTACCCGCCCCCCGCTTCAGACTTTTCCTCTATATGCTGAATGTTCTCTTTCGTTGGTTTGTGGTTTTTTTTGTTTGTGTGGTTTTTTTTTTTCTTGGACCTTTATCTCCTATTTTACTTCAGGCATTTTTCATTATCTAATGAAAAGCACAGTGCATTTGAGGCTACCATTTTTGGATAAACAAAAATATCTTCTATAGAAAATTCTGGTTTTCTAGTTTAGGTATCAGGAGAAGACCGATGGTGATAATACACAATTTTTCTATTATGTGTTTTAGTTCCCAAATGCTTTGCAAACATGAACATTTCAGAGATGGGGAAAGTGAAGGAGGGATAGTAAATCAAGTGTCCAAGGCTAAAGAGAGGGATTACTGTTGTGCTTGTGTCCCTGGACCAGTTTCCTGTTCCTTTGCTCAGATGCCCCTTTTCTGTATGGCAGCATTTTAGCTGAGATGGGGCCAGGTTTCATAGCCTTGGTGCATCGCCTCCCACCAGTGTGTTTCTGCTTTAACTGCTACAAACACAGTACTTCAGTTTGGTCTAGGAGCTGATTTTTTTTAGCTGATCTGTGAAAAGAAAAAAAGGGGCACTCCTTAGTCTTAGACACAACCAAACATTGCTTATGTTTCTAGAAAATGAAGACATTTAAAGGGAACTTTGTAAGAACTGCTTCTTTTTAAGAACACACATCGTATTTCAGTCAGCAGGAATAAATTGTACTATGACAATTTTATCCCTGACCCCAGGCTTGTCATTGACTCTCTAGGAACTGGGTCAAGACATTTCACTCAGATTTTCATCCTGAGTAAAACGGCTGGATAATGATCATGAACCAACCTTTTAAAGTACTATGATATAATAACTATTATTTTACTGTGTATTTTAGCCAAAAGGAAAATTAAGTTTCTGTGTGGGCTTCTCCAGGTGTGTTGACACTATCCCTATATCAAAGCTCTTCCTTACCCATCATCTACATTACAGTATATTAACAAAATTTTGGAAGGGGGGGGGGGGGGAAGAATCCATCTCACTTCCACAAACTAAGAGAGACTAGCCCTGTCGTCTTGAATAGACAGAAGATTAGAAGACCTTTAATTTATTTTTGTTTTCTTCTTCAAAAATGTAAGAAAAGAAAAGAAGAGAAAGCTGATTTATTTGAATACTGCAGTTTCGGCTTTGGCCACAGTAGCGGGCAACCTGAGCTACACCATAAGATAATAAATAACAGGAGATAAAAATATGAATAGCTGAAAAAAAACCCTAGCCGAGAGATAGAAATAAATGTAGAATACATGATTATGACAAGTGCCAACATCATCCTGACTGCAAATAAATGAGCTAATTTGCATGGGATTTTTATTTATGAATTCAAGACTGAGTCTGAGCTATACTAGGAGTGCATCCAGGAATGCTCATGTTCTCTACACTTCCTGTGGGATGTGGAACACACCAATATTTAATTGTGTCTATATGGAAAACAAGGGACAGTGGGGTATACAGAAGTTGGTGGAGATTTCTGAAGGCATAATATCTTAAAAAAGCCTCAGCAGGAGTTCACAGCCCAGCTTCAGGTGATGCTCAGTAAGGGATACAGTTAACTCAAGGTAAGTGTTCAGCACCAATGAAAAGATATAAGCAAACCCAAGACAGCTAGAGAGGCTTGGCAGATACAGCACTGGACTACAAGAGACTCAATCCCTCTGGAGGGTCTGCGGGAAGCCAGAGGCATTGTCTGAGATATCTTAAATAGCACTGGATACCTGTGTACCTGGGCAATTGGATAACCCTCATAGTCAGGTGTTTGCTTTTGTCAGCGCTCATTAACAGCGGGTACCTTCACATGGAAACACCACAGCAACTCTAAAAGTGATCTGAAGAAGTGTGTTTAAAACACATGTAACTTTTCAGCCAGGCAAATTGTGCCTCATTTTTTCAGAGCTTCATACTGACATAAAACTGGAATAAATGCTAGAGAATTAGTACTTTATAGTAATTTTACAAATAAGTAAAAGAATAGGGAAGGATTTTAGGCGTTAAAACAAACAAAAAGTAGCAAGCTTATAGGAACACTTTTGAATATCCCTACTTGTAAAGCCAGATGCCCTAGCTCAGAAGCATAAGGGATGCTGTAAAACCTTCCAATTAAAACAGTAGAAAAGAAAAGCCATACCTTCATAACCTGATACCTGAAAGTGGTTAGGGCTGGAAGCACAAGCTATGTGCCTTCAGAAGGTAAAGCCTCCCCCTTTTCTGATACTATCTACTCCATTTGTTAGTGCTATGAGGTCACAAGACACGAAAACTTAAACTGTGGCAGCCTGCTACTCATACAGGGTTGAAATTACAGCAGCCTGGGAACAGGGACAGGGCTGTCAGGTGTCCGTTGCTTCAGGAGAGGCTGAGGGTCTCGAATAAGATGCTTTTACTCTCCTAATTTTGATTTCCAGGGATTTAGGCGATATCCCAGGAGAAAGAACTGAATTCCTTTGGGATATCTTTTCTAGGAAGAGGAGAAATGCTCTATATGAAACACTGTGGGGAAATTTCTGCCAAGGTAATCTACCAAAGATTTCCTCCTTCTAAATCTGTCAACCTGAGCATACCTTTTAAGTATGCAAGCATGGTTTAGAAGGCATGTAAAGAATCTAAGCGAGCATATAAGCAGCTAATTTGAAGTGCACAGATGCACTTTCCCTTGGGAATTATCTCAGCTCCTGAAATTTCATTCCAATAATTACCAAGGCAAATCACAAAGATTTCCACTTACTAATCTGGGGCTTCCTGAAATCCTCTAATTAAACCACAGCAAGACAGTTTCAATAGAGTGAGGATTTGCTTTTTGTCATGCTCTTTTCTGTGCTTCCTTCCCCTCCACCACAGCCATGTGGTCAGATGAACAGCTCTGGTGATAAGGCGCAAAGCTAATGCCAGGAGGAAATGATCTGTCCTGCAATAGTAAGATCCTATCAGTTTTCTCCTTCAGTGTTCTGTATCACAAGGGTATTGTTTAATACAGTCATAAACTGTCTTTACACTATGGCAAAAAATAAGATGGAGCTAAAATTGTATGAGAATATTCATACAGGACCTGTCAACACTGAAACTTTAATGAGATTTTAAGATTTTTTTTTCTGGTTATACTAAATGCAATTTATATAAAAATACAAGTCGTCAAAGCTTTTAAACTTTACTCTCTGCTTTCCTCAACCAGAACCTTTCCCAGAGCTGGACTGTCCATTACATAACCAGGTGACTAAGACAGGCTGCCCTCTACGTTCCTTCTGTAGTGACAAAAGCCAGGAAACCCATTTGTCCTTGAGAGAGATTCTCTCCATACAGCCCTTCTGAGCATTGCTAACGACTTCCATGGAAATTAGATACCTGGAAATGTGGCCACACTGGGCAACAGCTGAGATTAATAGGTGAGAAGTAGTGCAGAATGGGTTTTAAACCAGACTCTCCTGTGCACTACTTAATTGAGCTCTGCTCAAACTACAGCCTAACCAAAATTAGCGAAACAGCGTCGAACAAACGTTGTTGGTTCTTCTGACAGTTTAAGGTTAGCTATCACTACCTGGAGGTTTGTATAGCAGCTTCAAGTTTTTATTGTTAAAAGAGAGGCCTTTTATGACTGCACATCAGGTTTACGCTTTCACATAATTAGTCTGCTCATCTTCTCACCAGGAAAAATTAAAGCATAGCAGAATAGGGATATATGAACCCTAAGGATGAAGGAGGGATGACTGCACAGCTATGTGTGCATTATCCCGTGCTGTATGGCTGTGCCAAGTGAGATGGAAGGGAGGTATGCTCTAAAGCACCCTAAGTCCTTACGGTTGCTCTGTGCTTGCAGAGCACTTAAGCAAAGGGCAAAAGAATATTGAAGCAAATGAACCACGTGAAAGCTTCTAGATAAGAAGAGAGCAAAAAAAGAACAGTTTGGAGAAGAGCTAATTAAAGCTGATCAGCAACATAAACTTCAACATTGAATGAGTACGGCTTCCAGAGATCAAGTTAATATGCAGAATGCTGAACACTGATCAGAAGTCAGCGTAGAAAAAGATGGGTTTTAGCTGGTAGTCCTTGATCCTGAGGTCCCTGGACTGCTTCTAAGTATCTGCAGAACATCTTTATTAGAAACACAGTGATAATCCAACTAACCAGGGCCTGTATATCCACTAGAAAGCCTTTAGGGCTCTGAAAAAAACAAAAAAATGAAAGCCAGTAACATCCAAAGATCAAGACATATTGAGATCCTTGCTGTAATAGGTAATGGGGATATAGTAATGGTGCATATTGAAGGAAAATGATATGAAGGAATTTTAAAACAAGATAAACTTACTTGCCCTTTGTCATGAGACAAGAATAACGAGACAGTAGATGAAACTGAAAGGAAATAAATTCAAACTGATAAAAGGGAGTATCTTTTTATACAATGCATAATTAATCAGTCAAACCCACTGCCATAAGATTTCATTGAGACAGGGTTCAGAAAGAAAAACAGGCATTTATATGGATAATGAGAACATCTTTAGATAAGATGAAAAAAAGAAGGATATAAAGAGTAATGCTTCATGACATAAATCAAGCACTAGCTTAATGTGGAAGACATTAAGAGGACATGGCATAGGAAAGGTAATGCTAACCCACACAGAGATTTTTAGTACCCTTTATGAGACTGAACCATTGTCCTGAGCATGAAGGCAGATCCTCTCATGCTTTGATGTGTTTTATTTGTCAAATCTTCTTGGTTAATAACCTCCAGGTCTGCAAAGCAGGGACTTCAAGAGTCACAACAGATGTTAGCAAGTGGACAATATTTGGGCATAGAGTAAGGAACAATTTGACCGCAACAGGAACCAGGAAAGCCCAGACTTGCTTGGCCTTATTCGCTCTGCAGTAGCAAGAGACTGCAAAAGGCAGTGGCTTTCAGCATAGTCGAAGGTTAGCTACTCCAGCCTACTGTTTCTGCCTCAGTGAATATTGCTTCCATCAGTATCAGTGGGATTGGAATAAGGCCTCAGGGCAAGCATTTAGCATAGATTTACAAACTACAGCTTATTTAAGCAACTGCTCTGGGGGTATTGACAAGTAAACCTTTGGAAAAGCATCCTTCCCTGTATATTTTTAAAATGTCAGCTTTTCTTATAGCACATGATGGTAATTCCCTGCTTAGGAAATGATTCTTCTAGTTCTGACTTGCAGGATGATGAATCACTGGGTGACACACCACTGTGCTTTTAAGGCTGTTGTGTCTGCATTAGGGGATGCTTGAGCTGACCTGTAGAAGAGAAAGCCAGGCCAGAACCTTCACTCAAAAATAGATCTGAGGTTCAGCAATAGCTGGTACATTTTCATTATTTCACACTTTTCTATTTTGGGATTCCAGCTATGGCCTAAAATGGGGGATATTATACTTGTGGATTAAGGCTATATTTAAGCAGTTGACTTCTGAAAGGACCAGGCATGCAATATAGGGAGCCTGTGGACAGAGTTTAAGATCTCAGACATGTGCATGCAATAGCAGGAGGCAAGCAGACAACCAGTAAATGGGTTCAGCCAGGAATGTCTAACTTATGTTTGCAATCTACTAGTGGCGCGAGGGGCTGGTACTAGCACTGCAACTGAGTGTTAGCTATGTGAAGAAGGATGAATAATGTCCTGCTTGGTGGAAAGGAAAGAAAGCAATGTCTGGAGGGAGAGGTAGTATGGCAGAATATCTGGACCACTGGCTACGAGCAGAAAGGCGCATATGTGAATACTGGAAGAAATGGGATTAGGATGTTCCCAGTGTTTGCTGACTCTTTGCTATCTTTAGACACAAAAGAAGGCAGAGAAAACAGCAGTCTTCTGAGCTGCTCAGCCCCATTTTGCAAACCACAGTCATGGAAAGTGAGCCATCCAAAATTTCAATCTGCTATGATTCATTCTTCTCTAATTTTGATATATGACTTAGTGTATCACAGTGTGCTTCACGACGTGCAGTGTGAGAATGAGATGCCTAGTCTAGGACGCTTGGGCGGGTGGGTTGGAGAAATCTTTTTTTAAATAAGTCATATTCAGAATAGGCTTAAGAAAAGAAGACATTTCAATTCTTTCTTGAAGATTCACTTTCCCAGGGAAGGAAAGCATATTAATATATGTATATGCACACATAATGTACCCAGCCAGTGTCAAGGTTTTAAGCTCCAGTTTAGTAAGCTATTAACCAATTACTTTGGATTTCAAAAGTTTGGGTCACACCGGTCAATGAGTATTTGAAGTACTCATATACTTTAAGTTAGACATAAAGCTGCTGAATCAGCAGCAGAGTGTTTCCTTTTTCTCATCTGGCATCAGTACCCACATTTTAGATCACTGGCTTCCCCACCCACCACAAGTGTTTGTATCTCATTCACAAGCGAAGCGAGCAAAGCGCATCTGTAACCATCTCAAATCTCAGAATAAGAACCTGGAAAGGGAGATGTGGTTTTCCACCCCTCACCCTGCATGTAATCCTCTTTCTAATACCAGCCTAACTGGGTTGCACCTGTGTTGGTGTGTTCACAACAAAAGTGGAATAGCATGCTTCGTACAGAATGGATTCTCTTTCGGGTGTTATCTCTTTCAGTTATCTCTACTCCTTTCAGAGCTGTGACTGCTTCTTCTACTGACCACACTTTGAACAGTTAAAAAAACTTGAAGTCTTCAAACAGCTTTTTTCCCACTTGGGGAAATTTGCTCTGTCTTATGTTTATTTAACTGTGTACAGTGTTCTTATGTAATACTATACATTGTAATTAGAATACCTTAGCAGGTGGGGAGGCTGGATTTCTTTTTTCTTCTGTTGTTTTTTCAAAGGTAAACAGATTGTTCAGTATTTTCTGTGTCGTGTCATATTGAATATTATTCTCTCATGGAGAACAGATTTAGTATAACTGCCTGTGTATGTATCTTTGAGTAAATGTGTATGTGCATAGAAGTTTGCATATGTGCATATGTAGAATTACTGCTGTGAACAGCTACCTCTTCAATCAACCATGTTTCCCTTCTTTTTCTCTTTATCTCTCTGAGCCATCAGTGACACATCAGGATATGACTAACAAGCTCCATACACAGAAGCAGTATTTTATCGCTAGAGTTATTTATCAAAGAAGTCCATTCCTTGCACACTGGTCACTGCAACCACAAAACAGTATTAGACAGCATGCATGATTAAACTGTTTTTGCTGGTAGAATATATTTGTCTGACTTTTTTTTCTTTTTTTCTAAAGGACTGGAGATCAGCCCTTTTTCTTAACTTTAGTAAAAATGTAATCACTCTCTATTTCTATCCAAATATGTGTGTATTGTTCTTAGAGTATTTTTCACTGATAAAGAGCTTCTCAGGTTTTTTCTGTGCTTATTTTGCAATATGAAGAACCTGTTATTGTTCACTACTGAATAGCAGAGATAATACCTAATTTCCAAACTTTCAAGTGGAGCTTTGTCTTGTACCCAGTGAGCAGAATAAGATATACAGCACAACTGGCTTTCCACATACCTTTAGCTACAATTTTTCCACCCAGTCACATAGGTATACATAATACTGATGGAGAGCTGCGAGGAAAGAAGGAAGAATACTGAAATTAAAAAACCAAACGGAACAACCCCACAAAAATCAAGCTTTTTCTTATTGCCTTTCCTCCAGCTTTCCAATAATTATGAATGAGTAGCATATACTGAAATCAGAGACTTCCTTTTCAGAGAAAGCAACGTATCTCACATTTTCTGTGTTCTTTCTAAGGGGTCAGTGACCTTAAAAGTAAATAAAAATCCATTATCTGACAATTGAAGTGCTGAAGGTTGGAATTTAGCAGGGTCAGATGCAGTCCTGCTGGGAAGGAGGGAGAAACAGAATTCTCTCTGCATTCTTGCATAGCTTCATATGTTCATGCTAGGTATGACTGGCTAGTGTAGGAATTTCTACTCCCTTGGTGTCCCCAAGTAGAGGAGGGAGGAGGTAGCAAAACAGTCTTAGTTGAAAATTAGTACGTTGCTTCTGAAATCAAGGGGCAGCAGGTGACTTCCTTTCCTATGGAAGAATAACTGACCTCAAAGGGTCTCGCTGAAGTGTGGTGGTGCATGGGAGTATTTGTGAGGTAGTGCAGCTTGCTTGCCACCTGAGTGCGCAGTCTGGCCCACAGTGATTATTATGAAAGGTTGTGAAAGGCAAAGCCTGTCATTCTGACAGACAATGTGGTCTCAGCAGAGGGCTTGGCACCCTTGCTTGAAGATGAGGAGTGACTCGGGGTACAGATGGTAACGGTACAGACCTTGACACCTCTGGCTGTTTTCCGAAGTAAAGTTCTGCTGGTTCGTGACTGAATTTAGGCATCTGTTGAGTGTCCTATGTGAAATTTTGGCATTTAGTCTCCATCCAGCTTTTATACGGGCACAAAAATCATTACCGTAAGTGTCCTTGTTGGCAATTACAGCAGGGAGGTTAAAGGTTGTATCACAGAATCACAGAATGGCTGAGATTAGAAAGGACCTCTGGAGGTCATCTGGTCCAACCACCCTGCTCAGGTAGGGCCACCTGGAGCCAGTTGCCCAGAACGATGTTCAGACGGCTTTTGAATATCTCCAGGGATGGAGGTTCCATAGCCTTTCTGGGCAACCGGTTCCAGTGCTCAGTCACCCGTACAGTAAAGAAGTGTTGATGTTCAGATGAAGCCTCCTGCGTTTCAGCTTGTGCCCACGGCCTCTGGCCCTGTCACTGGGCACCACTCAAAAGAGCCTGGCTCCATCATCTTTGCACCCTCCCCTCAGGTATTTGTAGACATTGATAAGATCCCCCCTGAGTCCTCTCTTCTCAAGGCTGAGGAGTCCCAGCTTTCTCAGCTTTTCCTCACAGATGAGATGCTCCAGTCCCTTTGTCTTCTTTGTGGCCCTTTGCTGGACTCTCTCCAGTATGTCCATGCCTCTCTTGTACTGAGGAGCCCACAACTGGACACAGCACCCCAGCTGTGGCCTCACCAGTGCTGAGTAGAGGGGAAGGATCACTTCCTTCAACCTGCCGACAACACTCCTCCTAATGCAGCCCAGGATACCAGGATATATGACCACAGAGATTTGTTCGGGCCTCTCACCCACAACCATGGTCTCTTCTGAACAGGGATGCTGGCAGACCTGCGCACCAAAGCCTGGACTGCCGTTGTCTGTTACGCAGCCGCTCTGCTAGTGAACACAGAACTTCAGTCTTTAGGCTTGTCAGCCCAATGTCTGCTCAAATCTGTGCTTTTTCTTCCTTTTCAGCAGAAAGGCAGAACCTTGGCAATGACCGTTCACAAAAACTCAGTCTTGATATCCTCACCCCCACTGGGTCTGCACACAGGAAACAGCAGGAATGGTGCCAAAAATAAATCTGGCACAGCAGATAAAAACAGCTGGTATTGTCCAAATGGTATTAGAGTAATTTTCATTCCTGCTGTAATACCTCATAGTCTAAGGCACTTACACATTTAAACCCTGAAGTTCTTACCACAGAAACCAACAGTCCAATATAGAAAAAATACAAAGGAATTTTCTGTGTTTCTTTTGTTTTCTTTCGGTGGGTATTTAATTGAATAGATTGAATAAGTTGTTTGGATGTATCTAATCTGGAAAGATGCTAAAATCAGAAGCATTTTTTTTTCTGGAATAATACCTATTCTGCTAGCACTGGCACATTCTGCCATTTGGTTTCCTTCTGTAATCTCTTGGTTTAATTTTTATCTATTCTTTTTGGTAAAAGCATCTTTCACATCTACACACAAAGCATGCTGACTCAGCTAACACACTGCCCCGAAATCATGGAAATCTGCAAAGCGATGAAAGCGTGAAATGATTCCGGTCTGATCTGTAGCTCACACCTTAACACAGAGGCCATGTCTGATGAATTTTTCTCTCCCAGCGTAGCCTCTGGTAAACTAAACACCAGCAAAAACCTTGCTGATTCCCATAATTGGGCTACATTTTCTTGTGAACCGTAAGCTTTCATCCAGTCTCTAATCAAGTGGGCAAGAATCAGATTTTATAAAGAGTGCTTGGCTTGATGTCTAAAAAAAAAAAAGCAAAAAAACATTGCTCATCCTTACTGGCTATTCAACACAGGATATCGCATAAACCTACCTATCTGAGAAACTCCTATTTGCACCAGTGTGCATAATCCCTGGGGTATAAGAAGACAAAAAGTACACCTTTTCTACAAATCTTTTTCTTCCTTTAGAAAGGGAAGTATGGTATCTTGCTTATATAGTGCAAAACCAAAGCAAACCAAGCCCTTAGCCTTAGTAAAGCTTTAAAATTACTGAATTAAGCATCACAACCAATGATAAATATGGCTTAACAGGGAACATCCATTTACCCACTTATGCCATGGTGTCCTTGAACATCAAGTGGTTGCCTTATTCACTTTTCAGCATTACTTAAACATTTTCTGTTACACCAGCACCTGTAATATATCATTCAAAACATTGTAATCAAGATCTGCAGATTATATACCTAATACAAATGCACTAAAACTCAGCACATGCATTTTAAATAATCAATTGGTATTTAATTAACACACAATTGCTGCCCTAATACTGAATCAAATCCTCTTAAAGTGTGACCATAATTCCCACTAGAGTGGTAATGTCCTGAGAGTGAAAGAAATACTCTGTGATCATTAGAAGAGTATTGTAATTTATAGAGTTTTTGTCAAGAGATTAAGCACTTCCAGAATCTATTACACATGAAAAAATGCACTTTAGAACAGAAAAGAATTATCGTACTTCCTTCCTATCCTTTACAATACATTTTAGTGCTATATGTTGATTTTGATAAACAGATTATCTCAACATTCTTTCCAACTAATGTACATAAAACTTCTGTGTAGTACTTCTTATCAAATATGACACAGAAAACTGGTTAGCGAAAATCGATGCAAACTCAATTTTTGCCAAGTCTTATTATGAAAATGTAGCACAAATATTAGCTTTAATGACCAAAAAAACCCATTTTCAGGAGACATTTCCTTTAATTTTGCAAAGGCAAATGGCTTGAAGAGTCCTAATAAAAATAAATTCAAGGAACACCCCCTGTTTTCCAGTTGACAGAAGTCAAACTCTATCTTATAATTGGTTATTTAATGAATAAAATAATGAACTATAATACAAGTGGTCTAATTTTTAAACATCTTGTCATCCTCAGTCAGAATGTACAAAAAAGAACAGATTTAAGACCAGAATAATGGCTGTTCTGTGCTGAAGCAAGGATTAATCAAACCCAGAATTGTGAGTCCAGCAGGTCTGTTGACTAAGGGAAATGTATGTATTCAGCTCAGTACATGGTGGCACTTCTTGGGATGGCACTCAGCTTCTTCCAAGGTGGGATTTCCCCACTGGGATTGTAACTCCTTCTTCCTATGTAGTAGTATTTTCACCAACTTCCTCCGCCCACGAAGGAACTTCTGATTTTTCAATGCTTTTATAAACCTAGCACTTAAAATCCCCTGAGGCAAAGAATTCTATGATCTGTCTAATTACTTACACTGTGAAAAAGTATGTCCATTTGTTTAGTCTTACCACCCAATCATTGCATGGAATTAGCCTCTAATCTTTTGCTGTGTTATATCGTTCATGGTTTTGTATACTTCTGTCATCTGCACTTGTAATTGAGTGATTTCAGTGAGGGACTGAACACCAGTTCTAAAAACTGATCCACTCAAATGCAAAAGATTTTGTGCTGGCAACAAGTATTGCATTTCAAAAGAACAGAATATACGTAGGTTAAAGGTTTGTAGTACTTCATGAAGCCAGTGAAATTCCATGTTGCTGTTGCTGTTCCGACAGCTCTCATACAGAGCAAAACCTCCTCTGTTTCAGATTCATATGGTTTTGTGCTTGCACATCTACTAGAAAAAACATACAAAGAGTCTAGGTAGGTATCAAACTGAAAGGTGGAATCCTGCCATACTTAAATCTTTTCTACTACCAGAGTCAGGATTTCATTTAATGTGTTTATTTTTTGTGCAAAATGTTGTATAAAAATGTCTGTACCAGTGTTTGCACAATAGCTCTATGCCACTCTAGCTGGTAGACAAATATTTTGTCTATTGAACTACTGTGCTTCTCACATATATTGCTTCTTATGCATAAGTCTGTGTGTGTTTATATATCTATATTCATATACATATATATTTGTATATACACACATGTAACACCTTCCTCTATTCTGATAAGAGGTGATAAAGATAAAAACCTGTGCGTGTGTCCCGTTTTTGGCTGGGATAGAGTTAACTGACTTCCTAGTAGCTGGCACAGTGCTGTGTTTTGGGTTTAGTATGAGAAGAAAGTTGGTAAGATATGGATGTTTTCAGTTGTTGCTAAGTCGCGTTTAGACTCAGTCAAGGCCTTTTCAGCTTCTCCTGCCCAGTCAGCAAGAAGGCTGGAGGGGCACAGGAAAGGTGGGAGGGGACACAGCCAGGACAGCTGACCCAGAATGGCCAGAGGGGTATTCCATACTATGGGACGTCATGCCCAGTATATAAACTGGGGGAGCTGGCCAGGGGAGGAACGCTACTTGCGAACTAACTGGGCATCAGTCAGTGAGTGGTGAGCAATTGCACTTGTTTTGTGTATTCCAATCCTTTTATTATTATTATCACTTTCTTCTTGTTATTAGCGTCATTGTTAGTTTCTTCCTTTCTGTTCTATTAAGCTGTTCTTATCTCAGCCCATGAGTTTTACCTTTTTTGGATTCTCTCCCCCATCCCACTGGGTGGGGGGGAAGTGAGTGAGGGGCTGTGTGGTGCTGAGTTGCTGGCTGGGGTTAAACCATGACAGTGGAAGTGAGAAGCACCAACACAGATTATTCTCTGGAGGATTTTATCTGAAGGGGTCCCTCTGTATCTCCATCAGGTCATTAAAAGATTTCTTATTTTTCAATCTCATCTCCTACAGAAATAACACTGTGTGATGATCACACCTAAATCTTTAGTGTCAGTTGCTTAGTTTCAACTACATTTTACAGTGGAAGGCGTCCAGCAGCTAATTAGGTTTTCTAAAGTTTTGTAAAAACAGGCTTGGCCAAATAAAGGATGAAAATCCTAACCATTTTCTGACAGAAGAAAAGATGCAGCAGGAAGCTGGGCATTATCAGACATGGGACAACCAACCTGGAAGACAGGATAAATGCTTTAACTGTAGGAAAGCTTCAGCTGGAGCTTATTCTTTCTTAAACTCCCAAGTTGCTCAAACACACATGGATTTATTGAAAAATCATGCTTCCCATTCTGGTGGGGTAGACATTAATATTGTCATGAAGGACTATTTAAAAATTAAATATATGTGCTTTATATGTACACACACATATATATGCACAGACCCATAAATACACATTCATGTATATGTGTAGAGGGAGGATTTTAGGCTTTATTCCCTGTTCATCTCATGTTGATGACTATTTGGAGCACTTCAGTAAATCATTCTGTCCTACGTCATGATAGAAACACTTTCATCTTGGAAACTGATAATATGAAGCTGGCCTCTTGGCATGTTAAAGAAAAAAAACCATAATAATAACATTAATAAAAGTAATATTTATTTCTGAAGAGGACTGCTGGCTGCATAGAATCCCAGACTTGATTGTCTTTGACTTATTAGTCTCCCACATTTATAATTTTTTTTCTTAAATATGTTTATACTACTTAACTGCATCAGCTGTATTGAAAGTTCATTCCATCTGTCAGCACTTCTACGTAATAATGACTTTCTGAGTTCTCTTTGTATGTATGTATATTCTCTTTGTCATTTAAACTCTATTCTGGTTGGCCTGAAAGCTCAGAGAGATAGTCAAGCTTAACTTTGAGGGGTATCATAGATAATATGAATTTACCTTTCAAAAGTTTCATGCTAATTTTGAAACCTGAGAAATTTACAAATCTGAATTTTGTGATGTTTTGAGATGAAATCTCCATGTACCCTTCAACTGTTGAGTTCATGTAGACACCTCTGTAATACTTCATATTTTTCTGCTGCGGTATCCAAGTGTCTTCCAGCAGTGCCTTAAGCAATGACTTCTAGCTGGAACATATGACTATTTCCTTCCTCCTCTCTTGAGTGTGTATGTTTTTTTTCTTTCATATGTATGATGTATTATACGTTTTGACTATTGAAACAAAGGTCACAAATGTCATTGTGTACGCAGAAAAGTGGGCGAAGTTGGTGGCAACTCATGTCTTCTAAGAATTCTTCCTACAGCCTTTGATAAGCCCAGAAAAAAAGCTCTCCTTCTTTCCTGGAAGTGATAGATCACTGTAGTGGCATGCTTCATTATGCTTCCGAGACTGATTTGGTTTTGATTATTTCCCCCCCCCCATGTTACTTATTTTGGAACTTGAAGGAATCCTAGAGATTTATCTTTCTGGAGATCTTAAACAAATATTTTATAGAATGAATGGTTGGATATATTTGATGATATTCTGTGTTGCTTTAGCAGCATACAGATTCATTTAGTTTTCTGTGGGATGTCATCTGGTTAAAAAGCAGCAGTTGCATGTGTATTTAAAATGTTTTTTGTTGTCTCTTAGTCACAAACTAGGCCACCTATTTTATAATGACACTGAACTCGGCAACAGCATGCTCTGTGGATAAGCACTGTGCTATTTTTGTTCAATTTATAAGATGGAAGTCAAGCAAAATGAGACATTCAGTGTTCAGATAATAAGACTGAAAGCACATGAAGGCTTACGTCTTTTATTTTCTTGTTGAATACCATTGAGCTATACCAACCCTCTGGCCTCTGGAAAGTCAAACAACTAATTAAGCTAAACCCAAAATTCTATGTTAACACAATAGACAAAAAAAAAATAAAAACTTCTACCATGGCAGAATGACAATATTTACATTTTTGTTGTTGTTTGTAAGTAATAGTGATTTTCTGTGGACATGATTTAAATGATCCAATCTTTTCCTTCAATTAAAGGTTGTTGTCTTCAGTTGTTAAAGAATAACTGAATTTTTATGGCTAAAAATTTAGATTCTGCTCTGTTTTTTACTAGATTTATAACACTGAATCACATAATTTCTGACAAATGTCAAAAACTTAAAATTTGACTTAGATTTTGGCTTTTTTCCAGTGCACATGGTCTAGTTCAGGTGTCACATTAGAGAAAACCAGTTTCTGCACAGAGTATCCAGCCAAGTACATTACCTTATTCCCAATTGCTAAATGTTGACGTTTTCTTATCTGTATATCAGATTACTGTTTAAAACAATGTCCTTGGGAATTATCAGCAAACTTTACTTTCTGTTACACACTAATATTATCCATGGGAGCCAATTATTGAAAGTGTTATGAACAGATGGTGCACTAAAGAAATAAGTAGTGCTCAATAATGTAACATAATGGGCCAGTATTCTACATAACAATGTTACAAATCTTCCACCTATTTGACACCTGAGGAATAAAATTTACTTGTTATTAGAGTAGTGAACCTATATTTGGATGGGCAAACACTGCTTTTCATTAAAATGCCTTCTTTTGGGAATCTTGCTGTAACAGAAGATTGTTTTCCTGGCTTTGGAGGACAGTTATAATGTCCACGTGTATATGCAGGTGTTCCTGGAAGAGAAGGTTCATAATAAGTATTTTCCATTTTCTTCTCTTATTCTGCAGTCCTTTAAGCCAAGAGTTTATGATAAACCAGCTATAAACATTCTACCACAAAAATAGTTTCAATCCTAGGGTTTTTTTCATTTTAAGTTCTACCACAAAAATAGTTTCAATCCTAGGGTTTTTTTCATTTTAAGTTACAAGGAAAAGTGGCTGAGCTGATCTTGACAGCTGAGTAGACAAATTATCCCATTGAATTTTAATCCCTCTGAATGAAACTACTGAAAAAAAGTCACAGCTAGCTGATGGGGAATATACCCACTCTTTAACTCTGATTAATTTAGACATCTAATTTAAATGCATTTTAGAAGACATCATCCACTAGTTTCACGTCTCTGAATGGTCTGTGAATATTACCTGGGACCCATGTGTCATTCAGACCACCCATATTAGATAGTTTGTGTGGAATCCATCTCTTTCATTTTATTTTCCTTTAAGGTCCAAGTAACTTCCCACACTGTACTATTAGGAAGCTATAGATTCCTATAATGTTGGATTTCTGTTTCATAAATAGAAAATAAGGGATAAAGCCTTTAAAAAAGCAGCCTTCCTAATGCCTTCTAGTCCATGTTTAGGTACCTTTTGTGTTTTCCAAAGGGCCGACTTTGAACCAATAGCTTCAAAAGAACTCACAGGGAAGGGGTGGACTTCCCAGAAGGACTAGAAGAACTTTTCTCAAATATCTATCCCATGGATTAAAAAGCAGCTTTAAAGGGCTGTTTGAATAAGATTAAGTATTTCCATTTTTGATCAAAATCTAGGAGAGAAGTTAATAAAAATATAATGGGAAGTTGAAGGGATGTCAGTGTTTCTAATCTCCTCGCGGTTTAGACCAAGGTTTTAGTTGGGAGTGGTATGAATGAACGTTTCATGTTATCCAAATCTATTCAGCCGTCCAGAATTGCTAAAAATGGCATCAGACATCTCCTTCCACCTACTAATACAAAGTTTCTGTGCTGCAGAAATAGAAATGGTTTGGATGCAAGTTAAATCTTAAATCCAGAAAGCCTTTCTTAAACTCATGAACCTCTTGAATACATTATGTTGTTGTCTATTGTATAGTTACATGTCTAATGCAGTATCAGTCCCCTCAAAATACATTTGATTTAGGATTATTTTAACATCTGCATAACCATGAAATGCTAATCCCTACAGCAGGACTTAGTTTGTCATCTCTCTTTGAGTAACACAGTGCTTTGAGAAACCACTGATATTCTTAGATACAAGAGGCAGGTACTGGTTATTAATTACGACTAAACCACAGAATTTTCAGTTTTGACTGAGAATCCTATGGCATTGGATGTTTAACTGAACATCTCATTAAATAATTTAAACTAAATATTTGAGGATCTTGTGAAATGTTAACGCCTGCAACCTCTGGCTGGACTAGCCATATCATTTCCCTGCACTTTTCTGCTTTTTCCCACTATTGGGCTACAACCAGATAAAAAAACAAGCTCCAACTCACCATCTCCCATCCTCTAGCCAGTGTGGTGGCAGCTTGCAGGCTGCCTGCAGATGGTCTCCCTGGGGTCTACTGAGAAAGATGCTTAGCTTCTGGGAACTGTCATGGAGGAGAGCATGCTTTCCAAAGGACCCACTCAACCCGCATGGACCCTGCTCTTCACAGCACAACAAAGGTAATCTCTGAAGTGGCTCATGGAGACCTTGAAGGTTAAGAGTTGATTGAGTCCCCTCACTTCAGTCCTCATGCATGCTCAGGACCTCCAACTGGTATCAAGTGTTCGTCTAAGGTAGGATGAGAGTTGTAATTAAGATAAACTGAGGAAACAATATAATTTTTTTCCTTAAAAATCTAAGCATGGTTGGTTTGTTTTTGTTTTTTAACTGACAGCTTTCTCTAAATATTTTTTAAAAAATTAAAAATGCGCTAGTAGCACCGATACTAGCTCATAATATATTATCTAATCGCTCATAATATATAATCTAATCAGTCTTGTGGCTTTGCAAGGAAGAGTTAACAATTTATTTATGAACTAATACATTTTGATGAAGTAATATTGCATCTTCTAGCCCTGTTAACTTTGCAAGAGGCAATTTCCATTTATTATTATGTATGTTTTTTATTGATTTCATGAGATTAACTGTCACAAGAACATTACTGAAAATTTTTGTCTACAACTTCCTACAAAAAAAATGAATGAAGAGAAGTAAACTTCTACCGAGGCTTACTGCCTTATCCCTTACTATTCCTCTATATGTATTATATATGTAAAACTTAAATTACCAATCTCTGTTATTTTTCTCTGGTGTGATAAAATGCAAAAATTTTCTTTTCACATGTCTTTCAAAAACTTGTTAATTTTTATGACAAACATTTTTTTTTTCACATAGCAGGAAATGTGTATTTTAGCTAAAGCATTCCTTTGTCCTGTATTCTGAAAATCATATTTATATGAATCTGTGACTCTCTCTGGATCAGATCCAGAAAGAGAAAAAATTAGTTTTGGCATGACACTAATTGAAGCTTTTTAAGTAATATTCTGATTCTGCTGCTGAAAAAATGAGAAGAGGAAAGCCAGATACATAGTTTCTCATGATGATCCCTTCCTTCATGGGACCTTAATGTCCCTTGGAACTGACTGCAATGAACAGATAGAATTTCTACCACAGAAGATCCAGCTGGGAAGCATATGCTTCATGCCACTTCTCCAAATCAAAATTAAGATCAGAGAGAAATAGCAATGGACTCGACTGGGAGATGAGCTCAGATCTGAAAAGATGGGCAGTCTAACAGAGGTGTACAGCGAGTGTGCTGAGATTGTAAGGAGATTGCTCAGATATACAACCACCTTTGCAGAAGTTTTATTTTAATGTGTAATAAACTCTGGATTTGAATTTCAGAACACCAGCTTTGCAAAACCATTCAAACAGGGAACAAAAGTATAACCGACATAATTTTGCTTCTGCAAATAACTATTTTTTTATAGAGAACAAATTGCATACTGTTTGCTTGTTTCATAAATGTACATCTACAGCCCACCTTAAGGTGCAACTACTGGGAAAATTCTGGGAGTACACCCATAAAGTAACAATAAACAAGACCATAATCAGGACTTCTAACCAAAGTTTGTCTCCCAGAACTTTCTCACTGTAAAGAGGCCATTTTAGTGAGCTCTTTACAGAGCTCTGCATTTAAAGGGTCCCACATTATCTTAGTAGTTAAATATGTTTCAATCTTTTAAGACCTAACAATAAAAATTCCATCAGTAGGAAAAATTACAAGATTAATTTCTATTTGTAAGAGTGAGAGAACGAAAAGGAATCGAAATTCAGAAGATACACTTTTCATTTAGATTTGAAAATTCTAAGTATTTCATTCATTTATAACTCACCTCCTGATTCACACTCCTCTTCTGATCTGAAATGTCTTGTGTATTGTTATAACTTTAAGTGTATTGTAGGAGAAAGGTGCTCTCATAAAATAAGTTATATTACATGTATAGGTTTTTTATATAAAGTAACATATATTACATTAATAGTTTGAAAGTCCTCTAGTCTTCCCCAACATTCAAATGCATGTAGCAGTAAAATCCCTGGGGCATATCACTAATTGTCAACAAGAAAGGTGAGAAAACTAGGCGAGCAGCATAAATTGCATGTGAAGACTGGAACAAATGTTGAATTTCAGTTTCCTTGCAAGCTCCATTTAGGGTATTTAAGATTACTCCAAATGCATGATATACAGAAAGCAAAATAACTATGCGTGAATGTACTTGTTTGCAATTAAAGTAATGAAATATTGCATGATTTTCTTTTAACACATTATTATTATTTGTAATCTTTTTTCAGGAAAGAAGTATATCCAAGGTAAGAAAATATAAAAAATAATTATTTCCCCCTGTGGAATAATGAGATCTTTGTGGCTGAAAGGGAACCTCTGCTTAGTCTTGCCTTATTCTGCTGTACACAATTGGCTCAGTACCACAACCATACCAAGGGTTCCATGTCAACATTTTTTTAAGGCTGTTCTGAATGTTACTGTTGCTGGCTTCTTCCTTGTGCAAAAGAAGTAATAGCAAAACTGCAGAGAAATCAGGAGAAACATTCTGGGTCTAAAAAAAGAAAATCGCTCATGTATAGAATAATATTTATCTTAAAACTACTTTTCAAAGGAAGACTCTTCCACAGTGTTTTTGATTCTGATCAAATTTGGAATTGTGCTTTCTCCAGACACACATTTGTTCTCCAGGGGGTGTTAATAGTAATGCAGAAAGGAGATGCAATATGTCACTGGAGGTGGCATTGCCTTCTCTCCCCTTATACATGTTTTTATCATTGCCTTGTGAAAATTTCTATGTAGTTATTATGGACTGAATTTTGCACTCTATTATTCATTTGTGATGCTCGCTATTTATTTGCCCACTCAGCAGGGTACAGATTGTGTGTTGGCGTACATTCTTGAATTGCGACTGCACAGCTTGTTTGTGGAGGACTGTAGCTATCCCAGGACAAGCTCATGGAGTCACAGGTACGCAAGAACTGGCATTATGCAAACGAGCCAGTTGTAGCCCCAGTTCTGGCGAAGGTGTGGGATAGTGTCCTGCCAGTGTGTCTGCCTCATTCTGCAGTTAGATTGAGAGAACTGATAGAAATCTAGACCATCCTGCTGGATGACATGGCTCAACTTTTCCGGCTCTTTCTGGGTAACAGTTTGCATTCTGAAGGACAGCATTTTGGTATCTGGAAGCCTGTATGTGCATGATGTACCATTTACAGAATCAAGCCCTTCATAGGTTAGCCTTGTTGGAAGATCATGATTTTATCCAAAAAGTGAATTCTGAAAGAGTTTTGCTGAGGAAGCCTTTTAAGGTATCTAGTGCAGAGTATATGAGCAATATTTTTGGCTCATGATATGACACTCTGGGTTTGTACTTTTGTGTGCATTTATAAAGGGAAAGACTAAAAAACATGTTACTTAAGTGAAGAGGAGATTTCTGCACCTCATTTTCTTAACTTTATTGAATGGCCCTTTGGGATTGAAATCACATACCCGAGGGACATACCTTGGTTAAGATAATGGGAAGCTTCAACCACTGGTCATTAACTTCTAACAATGAACCCCTGATGAAGCAAGCTCTGGGAAACCAGGTGATTAAAACCTGTTGAAGAGAGCAAGACAGTAATGCAGATAGATGCACGCTAAAACACTTGAGGGATTTTAGAAAGCAACCTGGGAAGTTGTTCTGCTCCCTGACAGATAAAGTCTTTGCTAAGGCAGCACTCTGACTTGAGAACTTGTCTTGCTGTATCTCACACTGGAGTGACAGGCTTGGTATACTAGGGGATAGAAATCTAATCCTTCCTAATGGATGATAGAGCTCAAATCTTCTGACCTCCCAGGATAAAAATGAGAACAAATCTCAGATATTTTTGAGCAATTCTGATCCCTTCATATAAGAAAAGAGATATTACAACAAGAAAAGTTACACCAAGGGCAACAGGGATGATCAAAGGTATGACATGGCTTCTGTATGAAGGATGATTAAATAGAGTACTCTGGTCTGGAAGAGAAATGATGCAAGGTGGATATGGCAGAATGTCATGAGTGTCAGGGAGAAGGTAAACAGGGAAAGATTGTTTACTGTCTCTTCTAATACAAGATGTAGGGGACATCAAATGAGACAAATATGTGTCAAGTTCTAAACAAATAAAAGGAGATATATTTTCAGGTATAGCTTTCTATGGAATTCTCTGCCACAGAACATTAGAGATATTCTGAGTGTAAAAAACTGAATGTCACATGCATGAAGGGAAAAATTCACTGCCAGCTGCACAAGAGTAGTACCTTTCTACACGGTGTCCCTGACCACTATAGTTTTGGCGTATATTTGGCGTATATTGCCTAACTAATTCCTACTGATGCCCACAATTCCCACGCAGGGTTATGTCTCATTTGGAAACTGATTTCTCTGGTCACAGAGTTAAATAAGGCATCTGTGACTTCAGAGTAGTGACGTAGCTAGAGAAGCTTGCCTTTACACAAGACACTATACCAGGAACAAGAGGGACTCCATCTTAAAGCTAGGGGGCTCAGGGGAAAAAAACAAACAAACCAAACCCTTCAGCAGAGTCTATGATATCAAGAAAAAGTAAATAACACTGTATAGGTACGTAGATTTAACAATGATGGGACTATTTCAAGTACAGAGCATGTAATTGTCTCTGTGTGTGAAACCTGCTCACACCTTGCATGCATGTGTATGTATGATGAGTTAAATTAAACCTGCAGGGGGGTAAAGGGACAATGCTTCCTAGTCATTTTTCAGTGAAATTGTCCTTAATAATTTAGATATACAGCATGTGTCACAAAATGGAGATATGCTTTCAGATCAGTCTGTATTTCCACGGAAGATTTTCAAAAGCTTAACTGAAAGGAAATGGGACTATTTCTTCTGAAAATATCTCTCACAATGTTCACCACAATATCTCTTTTTAAGAAACAACTAGAATTAACACTTTTGCTTTGATACACACCATAGTGATATAAAATAGGGATATCTCCATTTTCTGAAAGATCAGGAGCAGTTTTGTATAAGGATGTAGTATCTCTGTTTTTTAATATTAGGAAAAGTATCACTCTCGGTTATAGACTACCCATTTCTGAACAGTATCTCTATCTCTTCATTAATGAAAAGCCATTTTTGCAGAAGAATTGGTGACAGGACAGGATGAACTGTCCTTGTTTACTCTTTTAGCTGGTTGAGGTGTGGTGTTGCATGATAACGTGTTTTGGCTGGTTAACTTTCAACTTTTTTTTGGTTACTGGGGAAAACATTCATATATTAGCTCTGTAGACTTTCTGAGACATTGCCTGTGATTTCACTCTGTCAGTAATGCATAAGAACATTAAATAAGGAGGAGTGGGTCGGTAGGGGGAACTGTCATCATTTACATTTAAGACATTTTCATAAAGAATACTTGTCCAATTACTGTCTCAATCCTTAATCAGTAAATAATGCTTGTTGCTTTCTTCTAATGAACAAACAATAGAAGGAGGGAAAATTTCAGTGATGGTCACATTCAATTCACCAGACCAACACCAAATAATTAAGTTATATTGATTTCATAAACTGGGATCATATTAGACCCCTACATAAACAACTTTGTCCTTTATACTTCGAAGGTGGCATTATTCCTAAAACATTTCAAGCTATTATTACAGAAAAATAAGAGACAGTGACTAATAGCATGCATTTTGGTTGCAATTATGTCCAAACTCAAGCAGAATAACAGAAAAATAGGGAAAATCTGTATTACATCCTTATGTACTCTTCATCTCTTAAGCATGAAAAATGAACAGAAGCTGGAGCTTTAGGAGAGGGTTTAAAATGACATTTTTTTAAAATTAGTGAATCATAACCATGGCAGTCCTAAATGCTCACTTTTACTGGTAAATATCCCTCCTTATTTCTGGCTTTCAAACAATGCTTTAATAAACCAGGTGCATTACTTCGTTGCTCACCCCTTGATTTCTACTTCATTTTCTGCATCCTGTGATGGTTACAGGTAGAGTTAATAAGCAGTTAATCAGCTGTCAGTAATATATTTGTTACCATTTTCAGATAATTACATTTAGAGTGGTCCTGTCTAGAATGTGAAGCAGATATTAATAATGCTATCCTTTACCTCAAGTAGCTACAGTTTCTCAGTGGCAGATGAATGCATCTGCTGTTCTCTTGACATACATACAAAGCTTTCAGCTCCTAGAGTATCCTGTCAGCTATCACTCTTCTCACTTTAAATCAAGTCATTTTCCCCTACACCATTTGCCAACTAACAGTAATTAATTTTATGGTATATTTGGCAACAGTTGCATGTTGATTCATTAATGAGTCTTGTATTTGGTTTATTATGTTGTTTTAAACTTTATCACAATTAACAGAGCACTTACTTCTAAAGAAGTGATTCTCTGTGAATTTTTGCCACACATCTACTTGTCTCTCTTTGACAGTACTGTGATGCTTTAGAGATGGATAAATAACCCTGCCTATAAACCATATATTGATTTATGTCCATCAGGATCTTGTATACAGAGCACACTGCTGAAGAGAATCAAACAATTCCAATTATACTGAGCTAATACAGAAAATTGCCCATTACCTGTTTTATTTTTTCATATTGGAATGAGATATCTACTGCTGATATTGCTGATTCTCCCATTATTTATGTGTATGCATCAGGGTATCATGAAATAAAATCAAGAATGAAAAAACAGTGTAAATCATATTGTTCAAGAAGAGGAAGGATAACTGGTTGGACTCTTCACGCATGTGGAAACACCATCACATCTGCTTTGATGGATAGTTTACTCATTTTAAAATGGAGTTTTGAACTGAACAAAACTTTTTTAGAGATTCAGTGAAAATTGTCAACTGCAATAAAATTGAGTTGACACAAATTCTGAAGTATAAAAATATTTAATTTCATAGGGGTTTAAAAGTGACATATACAGACTTTCTAGGCATAGCTACACTGTATAGTGTACTGCAATGGCAATAGCCCAGTTAGCTCTTACAGTGGAAGCTGTATCCACACAGACGAATTAGCTTTGCAGGGTATATAAACCCTGAAGAAGGAACATTGCACTGATACGGCTGGACTTTCTCTGAAAACTCATTCAGAGGCATCCCTGGTATAGACTTGTCCTTTTTTCAAAAACTACCTTTTGGTTAGAGATTTCACTTTATAATTAAAAAGGGTAAAATCAGCCTACAATTAGCAATTTTTCTCATTTGAACTTTCTTCTCACATTTTCAATACAGAGGAAAAAAGGAGAAAATAAGTCTATATTAACATAAAATGATCTATTTTTCCTTTTTGTTTTTTTTTTTGTTTGTTTGTTTTGTTCATTTTGTCTCTAAAATGGTAGGGGAAAAAAACCAAACAACCAGCAATGTAGTACTAGTCACTCAGCACTAATACAAGTATTCCTCAGGGTAATTCATCTTTGTGCTTCGAGTAGCTTTCAGTCTAGAAGTAAAGTACAGTGATTTGACATTCAGACTGGTATTAGAAGAGTGTTCAGTTCAAAGGGTGTAGTCTGAGAACTGGCTATTGAAGATGGCCTAATTCACACACAAGGTAGGTGTGTGAATTTCACATCTGTGAGACAGACCTGAAATGTAGGCTGAAACCTAAATTTCATCACAGGACCTTGAAGCAAGGACAAGAACTTGTGAGATGATTTGCTGAAGAGCCAGTAGAGGGTTTCAAGGAGGGAGTAACCATAGTCTGTCTAATGGCCAGCTAAGCTAATTTTTAATGGACTAGAAAGAACAGCAGTGCTAATCGCAGGTACTTCATAGACCTAAGCTGCGTTCATATTTGCTGGATAAATCCAGTATTTCATAACCATTTCCTGAAGCTTCTTTTATTATTCCCTGAATCTTCTCCTAGCTATTCTTTTTGCACAAAGGGGCTATTCCTTTCATGGTTAAAGTCTGACAGTAATGCACTGGAACACATCAGCATGAAATATGGGGTTTGATTTTTATACATTCTTGATCATATTTTTAAAGTATAGACACTGAAGCTACTTTAGGGCATAACTGAAGAGCCCTTTTAAAATGTCCCTGCTGGCCATATTTTGCTGATGAGCTTGATAGTGAAACTGGCCTTGCTGATATAATAGTATCTTTGCTAGGCTGTAAACAATGGCTTTAATCAAGATCCTAAATGCTTTACAGACAAAATGTTCTTTCAGGGTTTCCTGATTTTATGCAGTCAGAGCAAGCGTTTTGCTTTTGCTCCTGTTGTGTAATTCTCCCCATACTCAATGTCTTCTTATCCTTATAAATCTTAACATCTAAAGGCAATTGCTTAAACTATTTTTAATGCACTGACAGCTGTTAATATTATAGATGAATGTATGTTGTAAGTACTGTCTTTGCTATGTCTTGTTGAAAAGGAAAGACAAGATGCAGAAGGAAACTCCTCTTGGGAACACGCTTCATTCTGTTTCTGAAGCATGCGTGTGAGAAAGTCAGAGTTGGCACCCCTTTGTACCCAAAACCCTCTCACCTTCTAATAAGACGGGCATCAGCATATCTACAGTGGAGAGTCCATGATTACTAAACAGCGAACCCATGTCTCCACAATGAAAGCAAGTAATTTGCGACCATAAATACACACTTGGCAAGCACAAATATCTTGCCATGCGTGTGGTGGGTTGGACTCAGCTCACAGCCAAACACCCGCACAGACACTCACTCACCCCCACCCGCTCTGGCGGCACAGGGAGGGGGCGAAAACAGGGAGAAAGAGAGAGAGACAGAGAGAGGATTAGTGGGTTGGAGGGGAAATTCTAATTGTAACTGCTCAGCAGTGGTAATTTGTGACAAAGGAATGGTCTGACATGGAGGGCGAGGAGGCCCAACTGCAAGAAGGGGTTAAACTGGCCGAAAGCAGGAATGCCAGAGACAGAACAGGCTCCTTGCAAGGGAGTGCAGCTTCTCTTCAGCACTGTCTTGCACACCATCCTGGAATGGGAGTGCTTAGGGGCCCAAGCTCAGGGGTCACCTTTGGGCAGCACAGCTGGGCTGGGGGGGGGGACCCAGGGCCAGGCTGAGGTGCCCCACGCGGCCGCTCACGGGAGCGGTGCTGGTGCAAGCGTCTATAAGGAATCTGCTTGTGATGTGTCTTTTCAGACTCCATGTGGAACTGCATATTGCGGAAGGACTCTGCCCGATTCATTGCTCATTAAACTTTTCTTTTATATTTAAGCATAAACGTGTTTAATGTGCCTCGAGGGGTACCATAAAAATTCCCCAACATGGCTGAAAAAAAGACAGGGAGATCATTTACCAGTTACTCTGTGGACAAAACAGAGTCCTTTGGCTTTGAGGAATTTAATTTCACGTGTTATTGGTTAATATAAATATTTGAGTACTGATTAGGATATTGGGATACAAAAGTAAACAAGAAAAGAAACAAGCATTTGCACATATAGGGAAAACACCTTTCCTCCCCCTTTCAGCTGGCGTGAATTTCCTCAGCTTCAGTCCCAGGCTCAACTTCACTTCTCCACTGCAGACGCCTTCGGTTATCTCATTCATTTGCAGGTTACAATCATTCCCTTCAGTGAGGCAAGGAGCAGCATGGGGAGTAAAGGGGCTGTGGCCAGGGCATAGTGGTTTGTCTCTGCTGCCCTTTCCTTATCACCCTTTTCCTATGCTTCAGCGTGGGTCATGGGAGAAAACACTCTTCTGGTCAGAGAGAAACTCGGTTTGCTGTTGCTGCCTGACTGCAAGAGTTTTAAGTACACCACAATCAATCACCTAAATAATTTTGGGAAGGATTTTTGTATTTCAAAGTATGGCTTTAATACTTACCAGTGAAAAAAGCAGAGAAATCAACAGTTCTTTTATTAGATTTATTTTGACTTTTTTTTTTTACTTTGTAATATGCTACAGCATACAAAAGAAGCAGAGAAATGAAAAGTCCTTTAAGCCAAACACTAAGCACTTCATTTACAAAATGTAGAAATGGAGCATGTTCTTTTCTTCTGGAATGCAGTTCTTCATATTTGAAGTGTTTTGATAGATTATGACTCCACAGAGTTTTCTTAAGGAACTCCTCTTACATGTTCCCCCATGAAATGCAGTCTATTCCCAGTGACACATAGAAACCAGATCTGTAGCTTCATCAGTTCGTTTTTGTGCTCCTAAGGGGAGGTTCTGAAACACAAAACTGTGACCTGCGCAGCATGCCTGCAGCCTGGATTTGGGTAAATTTTACATAAGGATACTTACTCTCCCATTCAGACGAGTCGAAAGGCAGGACAGGAACTAGGATGGGCATGCCGGTATATCTATAACCTACTAAACCTATAAAAGAAATCCCAAACTTACTGTGGTCCTCAGGCAGTTCTGCTTATTGGGTTAATGTATTATAGAAGAAGCAGCTATAGCCTTAATATCTTGTTCACTGATACTTTCCATGACAAAAATATTTTTACTGTAGTGCATCCAGGTTTAGAAAGAGTCCTTAAATATTTCAAAGAATCATAGAACTGTAGAATCATTTAGGTTGGAAAAGACCTTTCAGACCGTCAAGTTCAACCATAAACCCAACACACCATCCTCCAGTTTGCATAGAGGTTTGTCTATATTATCTCTTAGGGTGACCAGGAACAGGTGCTTAGGGAAATGGTATGAAATGCAGGTACCGGGCAAGCAGTCATTTTGTGGTTCTGAGGGTTGATGTACAACTCTGCTCAGCTCGGGGGTGATTTCTGAACTCTTGAATGTTGTTGTTCCTCATTTAGGAATTCGTTTTGACAGAACACCAGTATCACCCAACCACCATCCACCCATGTGTGAAGTATATCAGTATCTCATCTCCTAAGTACATGATTAAGCAGCATTTCTAAGGTGGACAAAAGAAGATGGCTACTTCTTCCCTCACTTAAATACCCTCCGACTTGAAGGAAGATGTGTGAAGCCCAGCTAAATCGTTATACCCATATACCTATCTCCACATATAGCCCTACTTAACAACGGTAAGCATGAATATTTCTGTGGCCTTCCCACCCCCAATTACTGAGGGAAAAAGTGTCTCATAGTGCTGGATATAAAATTCATATCTCTGAAAAGATGGAAGGGGACCACAGTCACGTGCATGTCGTCCTTCACAGAGTCTGTCAACTACAGTCTGCGGGCCTGTACTTGTTCTGATTATAAAATGAAGTAACCCCAGTGTGGTCTTCTGTTTATCCGAGCTGCACGTTCTGGGGAGGCTGTTTGGTGAGCTGTGAATTTCTGCTAGGAGGCAGCTCATATACTGCCCACTGTGCAGTCTGCATGCAGGAGTGGTTGTAAACCTTTGCTAATGCCCACCCTACCAATAGGTAGGGTGGGATAATTTCTAGGTGCCCTGTCAGTGTTTGCAACTGTGGATTTTTCAGTGCTATGGACATGTAGTAGATGGAATTTTCTCTTTTTAATTAAGGGAAATCAAACTGACTAATTTGAGATTTTTCATCAGACTTAATGGTTGCTTATCAGTCATAATATTTTGGATGGCTTTTTTTAGAAGACGCTAAACCAAAAAAAAACCCCAAACCAACCAAAACCCCAACCCACCATATATTGCTTCTTATGGTGGGAAGGATGAATGCCACACTGGGATACGGATTCCAAAACAAAGCTTTTGTGCATGTAAAATGCAAACTTAAAGTGCTTTTACTGGCAAATGTATTTCTATTCTGAATGAAAAATGTAGGCATATTTAAGGGTCAATGATATGGAATCATATTTTTAACAAAACCGAAGAGGTTAGTTTACTGATTTCCATATAGAATACATGCAGGCTATTTTCAAACTGAGATTAGACACAGTTTACCTTCTGCTGACAGTCACTCTTTCCCCGTGAGCTAGAACAGACAGGAATGCCATTCCTATGCTAATTGGACAAGAAGACTCATTGTCACAGCAGTATATCATGGAATATTTGTATTTCATATTTTACTATACATTTTTCCCCAGTTACTAGAAGGTGCATCCAATTATGCTCGTAAATGCATCCATTAGTCCTGATACCATATACATCTGCCATAGACTAGGGAAAAGATACAATAATATGAAAAAAATGAAAACTATTAATGTAATTCTGTCAAAGTCTCAAAAAGGTTGATGAAGCATTTCTGTAGTTTGCAAATGCTTTATGCATTTACCAACAGGGATCAGTAAGGTGTCCAGAAAATGACTCTTACTTGACGGCTTTTTTTTTTTTCCTGTCCTTATTTTTTTTGTTTAGTAGCAAATGTAGACTCACAGGTTGGCAGTCCAAAATAATCAGACTGGACCAATTATTAGACCAGTGATGAAGGTGTTAAAATAAGCATATCAA
Source organism: Sagittarius serpentarius (assembly GCA_034782735.1). Classification (NCBI taxonomy): domain Eukaryota; kingdom Metazoa; phylum Chordata; class Aves; order Accipitriformes; family Sagittariidae; genus Sagittarius; species Sagittarius serpentarius. The sequence goes on from JAVKLA010000027.1 coordinate 5,162,238, forward strand.
GTCAAAGAGAATCTAATGAGATGTTGAGACCTTGTAACAACCAGGATCTATAGCAAGCAAACCAAATCTAAAAGAAGAAAGAGAGGAAGTTGCATTACTATGTCCCAAAGATATTTTGCTGATTTGATCTGTAGTATATCTGGCCACAAGCATAATAAATGCCTTCACAAAAACAAGGCGGGACAGTGCCATTGGAGCTATGTCCTTATACCTCAGATAAAGATACAGATACAGCCTTTAACTTTATAATGCCTTTACTTTTTCTCCACATAGAAATGTCCCAGCTCCGTTTTGTGAAGTTCGATGTAAAAGGTAACCAACGAAAGGATGCATGGGAGAAAAACCAGCCATCTCATCTTATTAGATGGCTCTTATCTTTGCTCTTTTTTTCTACCATATAAACCTTAGAATACTCAAACAATATAAAATAATGTAAATCTTGTAACTTGGGGGCTTAGAACCAAGGAGACAACTCCATAAACTAAAGAAAGCCAAGCCCTTTGTGTGTGTTAAACACTCAAATGGACAATCCTAGTGTCATGAATTTATTTTTATGGTTAGGGTATATACACTGATCAAATACAGATGTAACAGATTAATGGGTATCTATAGCTCCCCACCTATCGTAAGTTGTTGTCTATTTGCCCTTTTCTTGAGTGAAGACTTTTCAGACTTGTGGCTTTCGGTAGCTAGTAAAATTGAGTGGCCCAAAGAAGAACTGAAGTTTTGCATGACCAGCCTGTCTCTGACAAGAGATATTATAATGCCAGTTAACTGAAAAAGAAAAAAAAGTTCCACTTTTTCCTGCAAACTTCCTGTCTCACTGACTCAGGTTTGGTTTCAAATGACATTGGTTCATGAAAGTACCAATCTTGCTGAGTGCCCTAAAGGCAGGGCAGAACTAGATGCCATTCCTTTCTTACCGATGCATGATTGCATGCTGTCCCTGCTAACAATTTACAAAGACATTAAGATGAGAGGTAGATGACATTTGGCAGAGTTCCGTAAGAGTGAGCTTTGAATTCAGACAGAGCAGAAAAGTCTGTGTTTTCAGGTAGGTTCCTGACACCCCATTATTATTTCAGAATAGGAGTAAAACAGGGTGGTATTACCATGCTTGGTGGTGGGCAGTTTCTTTGGTTGGTTTTTTTGTTGTTGTTTTGGTTGTTTGGGGTTTTTTTACCCTTGCTCTGGTAAAAAAACAGAAATAACATAATAAGACCTTCCCAAAACCTGAAACTCAATATTTTACTGGAATGCGGGAATGTGTAAATTAAAATTTTGAATTTCACACAAAAAAGGAAAGACAGGAGTGCTTCATTGTTCCTCTTCCTATTTCAGTCTACTTTATAGAAGATCCAATACTGAACCGAGACAGGCACTCTGAAAAAGTTATACCACATTCACCACTTGATTTCCAAGCATCCCAGTTAGACCTCCAAAAAATCTTAGATATATTTCATAAACAAAAAGATACCTTCTAAGATCAAGTTCTCATCTTGCTAAATTTGTTGTTTGTTTTGATCCTACAGTTTTCAAAAGGGAAGCCTTGTTTTGCCAAATGGACACAGCCTTCTATATGTATGTTCAAATGGAAAAATCTTAATAAATCATGGGGTTGTAAAATGGATTACATGAAACTTAGCCAGATCTAAAACTTAGTGAGGAGGGAACTTAATACGTTTGCTGGTGGGTACAGGAAAATGTAGCTTCTTCCTTGTTAGCTTTCTGATTACTTCAGGTGGGGAAAAAAATGTGGAAGAAAACAGTGTTTCTAATGAAGTCATTGCACTTTCCAGAAGCACATGTGAAACAGAGTATTTTTAAAACAGAAAATTCCCAATCCAAGGCATGAGTGGTAGTTACAGTCACAGTCAATGCTGGCTGATTCTGCCACAAAGGACAGATGACAGTCTGGGCTTCTCTGAGTATTTCAAGGACTCATTTGCCTGAGAAGTCATCAGCTCTGGAGTCAGCAGCTGAAAGAGGAAGTTGGGAACAACCGAGAAAGCATCTGTCTGAGACTGTAAACCAAGACATGTCCCTCCCAGAACCACATTTCAAACAGGAACTTTCCCAGTAACTTGTTTTTCCTCTTACCACTGGCCTGTGGCACCCAGTCCTCTGCTGACCTGTGATCATATAGCATTTTACTGCGGTTTCACAAAAGTGTAAATGACCACATAAGCTTGTGGTGAACCACAGCCATGGTATTTCATGGAAGCAGCAGTCTGATGCTCCACAGCTTCCTGTCCCTTGACAATTCAAAGCTGTCCATGGAAGTAAGCAGGTAACATAAGAGTTCATTTATCTATAGGAAAAAGGAAATATTTGCCAGTTCTATTAGAATAACCAACAAGTGTGTTTTTCAGAGTTGGTGTGATGTGTCTTATTAATCTTTTTGATTGCCTTCTTCCTATATTTTCATATCAACTCCAGACTCTTATATTTCTCCCTACCTTTTTTCTCTAAAGACTGTAATAATTTCTGGGACAAATGGCCATATTAAATTCATATGCCTTTCCAAATAGTACCATATCCTGCAATCAGATACATTATGGGTCACTCAAGGTGAGTCAGCAAATAGAATTTGCCATGAAGCTGTTTACATATGTATGTATACAAATGACAAATACAGAACACAATGTCAAAAAGCAAGAAAATGCAATCAAGAATTTATATAGTGGCATTACCATTCAAGTGGAAAAAAGCCTCTGTAAAACAATGAAGTCACCCTGGATCTGTCAGTTAAAAGCAAATGCCAGTGTAAGTGATTACCACTAATATTACATGTAGAAAAGTAGCGTCTATACAAGCAACAATTTTTTTGAGAGTAGCTATTTTTTGGTATTGAAAAGAACAATTCTTCCCTCTTGCTTTGCCTTTCTCCTTGAAGGTGTTTTCTTTTTATGAGGAAGTGCAATGTGCATTGGAATAGATACAAGCACTGGGTTTGAATTCAATTATTTCCTGATTTTCCTTTTAGGGCATGACCTGTAATCCCATAATGTTGTGCATGCCTACAAGTTTAAGTTCTTAACCAGAGCAACCGTGAGATCTACTTTAGGTCCCCAGTGCTCTTTGATCATCTTTATTTATGCACTTTGTTACTGAGTACCCCACTGTGGCATCACCTGCATCCCAGTGTTTTGCTGCAGTGAAAACATAGAATAAACAAATTAAAAGCTTGCGGTTTGACAAATTCCAAATACATTGTTTAAAATTCTAGGATTAAATGAGAGGAAGAATACCAATGTAGAAGAGACATAGATGAAAGCAACATAAAGCTTTCTGCAACAAAGTCAATTGTGCTCCTGCTTTCTCTGTGTCCTTTTTGCTGTGTGTGCACACACATATGCCCACAGCCAAGTCATTGTGTTGGGAGTTCAGCAATGCTCACTCCAAAAGCATGTAAAATGGACAGAGCGGCGCTTTCTCCAAGGACAGAGCTGCAGAGGGAAGGGTAGGATTGGGATCAAGATGCATGGTTAATCAAAGAGGTACTGTTCATCCAGGACTGTTGCTAAGAATGTGTTTCCACTGTACAAGGCAGTGTAGCAGGGAGATAACAAAGCTGAAGGTCAGCTTCCTACTTCTAATCCAGCTGCAGCAGTTTGGAGCTTAAAATGGCCTAATTTATCTTACTTTTGATAACAAGAGAAAATTTTCCAGCCAAGAACCAGAAAGGAGTTTGAAGAACAGTCCCATTCTTCTCAGCTAACTGTTTAGGGAATATTCCAGGGTCAGCTCCTGTGGTCACAGTTATTTGGCACATACTAGTCTGACTGAAAGCAAAACCAGTACCTGTGATAGCTTAACTGCACTTGGAATGCAGAATCTTCCACAAGAAAGGTCAAATAAAAAAAACCCCAAACACCCTAACAAAAAAAATCAAGAAAAGGAAGTACCAATATTACACTGATCGCTCAGTTTTGGAGGAGACATGTGAAAGAATTCATGATACACTATGAATATTTTTATGGAAGTTTAGAAAGGAACTAACTCTCTTATTTTGGATTAAGCCAAGACTGAAATTTTTCTAAAGTTATATCCCATTATTTTCCTTAGAAATCTTAATATAAACATAATTTTTTAGAAGAGAGTAGTGTTTATTTGAGGACTATTTCTAGTGAATTACAGGTCTTGTGTAAGTTACCCAGTGCCGCCTGCCATACAATGAAAAGGTCTTCTCAGTGGTTAGATCCTTTCTAATCATTGAGTAGTTTTGTCTAAATAAATATTGCCAGTAGTAAATAACACTGATCTACAGCACATCTACAAAATCCAGTCATGCTTCCTCTCTCACAGGCTGTCCGCTTGTATTAAGGCGTGTGCTGCCAGTGTGCTGTGCACAAACACTTGGTGACAACAAAATTTATATCAATATGCTCATCTGACCTCTTGATCCAAACTGACTGGACGCTGGTGTTTTGAGGTTAAAGGTGTTTGAATCAATGGTCTGTGCAACATGGTTCAGGAACTTCAACAATTTAAATCTTCAGAAACGTTCCACCAACATTTTATGACCATAAATCAAAATAGTTCAAATTCTTAATATTATTGACAGGAATTTCAAGTATATTTGAAGGGAATTAAGCTCCCATTTCCCTTTGGCACTCAGCTGGATCTCTGTTTCCTAAAATCCAAGCTACATTTTCCTGCCCATGACTCTAACTCACATGGCTTAAAATTTGTGAATATGCAGGAACTTAATGGACTTCACGTGCAGAAGGATACGACCACATCTGCTGGGAACTTCTGCATAACCCATGCCATAAAGCTTCATCCATTTATTGCACTCTACACAAATCACTCATCTTTAACTAATGTATGGCTATCTACCATGTGTTAGAAGATATAAAATGAGGGAAACTCTGTACCTTTCCTAGGTAGTGTATTTAGGTAGTGTATTTTCATTGCTTTATCACTGTTTGTTTAAAAACAAGAAGTGTTTCATTTAAATTTAAAGTAGGCTAGCTTTAATTTCCAGAGGCTTCCAACAATGACTGTCTTTGTGAGATGAAAGACTTCCATTTTAGATTTCTTTTCGTCCTTATGAAGAACGTACATACACAATATGTATATAAACAATGTGAGTAGTGTGTTCTTCCTTTTGATAAAAAGATCATCCTTTCACTCAGAGGCATTTTTTTCTCCAGTTTTTACATCACTTTTGCTGCTGTTCTAAGCTTTTTTCTAACCTTTTTTCAAACAGTAGGCACCCTGAAGGAGCCCTTCTAGTATCAGTCTTGAAAATGTCACATATAGAGGAACACCTCTGTACTGAGAGATGTTTCTCTATTAAAATCCAATAATTGACTATGAAGCCTTTTGCCCCCTTACTATGCAAATGAAAAGGAATTCAGTCTGTAAGAAATAGGGAGTTTGTTAGCTGGTGTAACTGCAATGAGTTATAAGTGGTAATAAATATTAAGATTCACCTTTAACCTAGAAAAGAACACTTAGCTTGTGTCTCCTGGACTAACAAACATTGTCTTGCTAGTCTGCAATGTGTGTAGATAACAAACCAATGTTGTTGTGACAGTAGGTGTGTTGATACTTGTAGGATTAACTTACAGAAGCGTGACAACCGTTGTAATGTTGTCAATGCTGCTGTAATGTGTACTTACCAGTGCTGAGGTTACCCCCAAAATAAAGGAAGGTGCATGACCATGTACGGCTTTTGTACAAATATGTGAATAGTTTATTTAAAAGACAAAATTTTTGAGGGGTGTTTCTTTAGAGCTTTTTCTCTAAGACAAGACCTACGATATCTGTCACTTATCACATTGCTGCCAAACCATGAACACATGAAAAGAAATTACTGTTAGGCTTTGTTCTAATGAAAAAACTTCTGCAGATCTTAGCAGGATGCGACAGTTAATTCACATCTTGTCTAGTTTCTATTGTGCAAATGTTCAACACCTCAGTAAACAACTTCAAATATCAGGTGACTACTCATAGGCACAAGCTTAAAAAAGGAACAGGTGTATAACTGGCCATGCCTATACCTAGCAGTCAACACCAAGGAATTCATTAGCCTGACATATCTCAGCCTCCCCAGGCAGCTCCTGTTGAATTGTTTTAGCTATGCTGTGAACTCTAGATTTTTTTCTACATAGTTTTCTAGGATACAGTTGCAAATGCTAGAGAGAGAGCCTCTAGTTCAGTGTCTCTGTGACTTTGTTTCTTTGGCTACATTAGGACTCATTTAATGACAGAGTCTAATATAGTCAACAGTTTCAATTGCTTGGAATGAACACCTAGCCACCATTATTTGATACTCTACAAATCCATGCACCATTTGAAAAGCAGTGATTTGATATTTATTTCCAGACCACTGAAAGAAATATTGAACAAGGCCAGGTCTAATACTAATGACTGCAAAACAGTGCTAGCAATATCCCAGTTCAGACACAGTTCTGCTTTGACAACTACTTTGAGAATAGTTAGTTAGCCAGTGCTTAATCCATTTAACATGTGTTTTGCTGATGTTATGGAGAGTTCATATTTACATTGGAAAATCCATGATAAAAAGTCAAATTCCTTACAGAAGTCTTAAGTATCTTATTATCAATACATCAAGCAGGAAAACATCAGCAAACTGGTAAAACTCCAATAGTCTGGAAAACAGAATACCCCAGAATGATCACTTTTCAACAAAAGAGAGAGTCCCTACTTAGTACAAAAATTGTGAAAATAAGCATTCAGGGCCAGTATAGGTTTAGTTGAACCCAGTTTTCAGTTTTATTTGTGACAGAATTCCATAAGGGATCACTGTGATTCAATTATCATTTCCTTCCTTCAGTTTTATAAAGCTTTTCATGCTGAAAAAAGGGTCTGCCGTTAAAAAAACATCATAACCTTTCCCTGGATGCATGTGTTAGTTATGTGTGAAAATAAAAGTAGGAAAAAATGAAATCAAGACATTAGAAATAAACCCCAGAAACCTAAGTCTTGCAAATTGTTAGAGACTTTACTAGGAAAGTCTGACCTTCCCAGTGAAGTCAGCTTTTTAAATCTACCTCATTAGGGTTTTCTGGGTTGGCTATTTTTTTTTTTTCCCTAGTGGTGAGAGTCAACCAGCATTAAAGATATTTATCTAGGACTGCTGTTCACTTTCTCTAGCCTTTACGGTGTGGCAATTAGGTATCTGGTCAATATTTTAGGTACCAGCTAAAGAGAAATCCTAAAATGAAACATCTTCTGAATCTCTCTTTGACTTACAAGAAGCATGTAAGTGATTAAATGTTAAAGTCTGGGGAGGTAACAACTATCCCCTAGTATTCGCCATTACAAGGTTTCCTTAAAACACTCCACAGAGCTTATTAAAAGCAGACTTATGTATTATTATTTCATACTATGTTACAATGTATAGTCCCAGGAACAGCTGTCAGGCATAAGCCAGGTGACAAGGTGGAGTAAATAGTGACCCTGAGATGTTGTCACATACATCCTAAGGAAGAACTTATCCAATTTACTTAAAAGATCATTCCTGTCCACTCAGACCTCCAGATGCAGAATTACAGTTACAATTCAGTACTTAAGCCAAAGAATGCATAGATTTAAATACAAAATAAGAAAAAAAAAGAGAGTTTCTCAAGTGAACATTTTGCGTCTACAATGAATAGCATCTGTGCCACTGACCAGAGATTTATCCAGGTAAAACATGTGCATTTGCTGCTAGGTAGCATGATAATGATTTTTATTTCCAGAAAGACTGAAGATCAAAGGGAGCCAGGCTGGGCTAGTAAGCTTGGATGGTAGAACTGTCAGTTGAAAGATATTTTCTGTTCACATCTTTTACCACAGAAAGGCTGAGACTATCTCGGAATTACAGCTTCTGGAAAAGAAAAGTGGAAAGTTGATGTATTCCTGCACCACTGCTTTTCCACCCTGAGTCTGTTGTGCCATCCTTAGGACACTACTGATCTGGTTCTATCCATGGATTAGCACTTTAATCAAGCAAAAATAGAGAAACACATTTCACTGTGTTTCAGATTCCAGCGTGGGGGCAGAAGATGAGCAGTTGAACTGGGAGAAAGTGAGTGACTGACTACAAGCATAAGTAATTCTTGTGTCAAGGCTTTGACAAGTCGTTTGTTGAAAAACCTATTTTACTGATTGCAGTCTACACTTAATAGATGTGCCATCCAGGGATATGTCAGCTCCCTTGCAGCGTACCAATTAATGGCAGTCACTGGTGGTGAAAGTAGCTCTTTTAATCTTATTAAAAAAGTGGCATACAATATAATTTCCTTTGTGGGAATGTCTGAATGCGTTTTATCTGCTGAAAAAAGAACAACACCATATTTGAACAAGCTAGACAAAAACCTGCCAGCCTCCCTGTGCCTTTTGACTAGCTGTCTTTTGCTTTCTGGTAGAGTTCACACTTTTTAAATCTGATCAATAGCAAAGCAGTTTGGGTACTTGTGTCTCTCCTATTCACACTTTAATACTACTGGTAGTTTTAAGTTAATTGAATTTTGCCCTGATAACCCTTAAAATATTTCACATGGAAGTCAGAGATCCTTAAATAGGATGCTTCAGTCAGTTAGATACTTTTTCTTACTCTTCAATTTAATTACATGCATGAAAAACAGATATTGTGGGTTAGCTTTGATCTAGAATTTAGACACCTGCTGGGACTTGCACAGTTGCCTCAAAAACCTATGGTTCAGTCCTATCTAACCCTCTCAGTATGACCCTCTCAGCGTGTGGAGTTGCTTAGATCTTGATTCTTCTCAATTCCTTAGAGACCCCATCTACAATAGGAGTCTCAGAACAGAAATTCTCCAACTCACCTCTGCTATGAACTTTTACAGAAGAGACAGGGTATTGTGCTAGTAATTGAAGTCAAAACTTCAATGACTAGTTCACACCTTTGGTCTGATTTGCAAATATTTATTTTTCTTGTTCAGGCTGACGTTCAAGAGACCTGACGTCTCTGTCCTTGGAGAGGTTCAAGATGTGATTGGAGAAGGCTCGGAGCAACCTGATCTGATTCAAAATACTCTGAGCAGAGGACTGGACTAGGTGGCCTGCAACCTAAATGAGTCTAATTACTAAATGATTTGGAGGACACTTTGATCACTAAAATCTAGGGGTCAAACAACTATGGGGATTGCTATAATGTTTCTTTGAGGTTCTGGGTTCTTTTTCTTTGGTGAAATTATCCTTTTATTGAGGTCAATTAACTTTTTAACTAGATTTCACCAGGAGCAGACAATCACAAAAGCTTTTTTTGAAAATGCTTCCTGTAGAGTTGAAATGTTTCCTCCACTAATATGACTCCCAGCAAGACAGACATGTAATAAATTATTCTCTTTCCTTGGTCTTTAAAGACTATTAACATTTACAGACTGGCATTATGCAACTTCCCCTCGAACTCTGGAAACTTAACAAAATATTAACAAGTGCTAAGGTCTGTAACCTTTCGTGATCAATCTGTCCCTAAAACCCAGCAGTAATTTTTATTTGGCCTTGGTCATATACTCTGTAATTTCTCACAAATTCTCTTCCACAAAGAACAATTCAAGAACACGTATAGTGTTATAGATGCAGTGTCCACCACACAGTGCATAGTGGCGATACTCAAACATTATTCTATTTTAACCCCCTGTTTTCCCTTATAAACTAGTAATGTCATGCAAGCCCAAATACTAGTATTGATTAAGCCCACATACTAGCATTAGGTTCTTTACTAATGGGGTAAATAGTTGGGTTATATCTGCCATGATCTTACTGGTATTAAAAGATGGAGCTGCAGAATGCTTGATTGTACACTGATGAAGTTAGTAGGCTTTTTGGCACTGATTTAAATGACAACAGGAGAAAGTTTTACTATCCCTGCTTGCAATACTTCTCTGACTATGTGATTGAAACAATATTGTTGATTGTTCCATTTTATTGTGAGCTAAAACGAGATGCCCACTCTCTTTTGAGGTTTCTGTCAGCATTCCTGTTTCTGTTACCTTTTGAGAATGTGTGCTATGGATTATTGTTTTATAGTATACTATTTGAAACAGCTGTGGCAGGATGAGACCTGTGGTCCATGTAATCCTTCAGACTCATCGTTTCCATAGGCCACAGGTGCTTCAGGAAAGGGAGAAGAAACTAGTAGTAAGCAGGTATGGTGTAAATGGTCCAGTGGGAACATTTCTTCCTAATCCTTGCTTATATTTCTTTCAAGGTGAGTCAGAATTTGTTAAATCATCACTTTTTCCTAATCTTTACATATCCATTAGTATTTAGCTTTTGTCCACTTGCGTGTTCATACTGAAAGCTGTGTGAATCCTTCTGATCCTGTTTTAAACAGCTTTCAGACTCTCCTGATGGCGCACCTTGCAAAGAATTCAAGGCAAACTTCATAAGAAGTTGGTTTGTTCTCAAGTGAACAAAGGCTCCCATTTAAAGACTGTATTTATACCTCCTTGGAAACTGTCAGATTGTGTGTGGAGGAATTTATAGGCTATATCTATACTTATCTATAAAATAAAACAGGTCACTTCCTATTCTCTAGATCTGAGAACAAATAGCTTGCGTGTATGTGGTTATATTTCTTTCCCCCCTAAAACAGGGGGGACTAATGGAAATAATCTCAGATCAGTTCTACCCCCCAAGCTGTCCTTGGCATTGCTTGTTAATGGGGTATTTGGAATAGGTCATGACTAAGGCAAGTATTAAGAGCAGTAGGAACTAAACAGTATGGACTATCACAATCCATCACACAATCTGTTGTTGTTTAGTTTATTACATAAATAAATAAATAAATACATACATAAAATAAAGCCATAGAATCTCTTTAGGGGTTTGTTCCTACTAGGTCAAAATACCACGGTCACTGGTATTTTGATCCAGCAGCCATGTTTGGGATATAGTGTGCAGTGTTACAGACCTGCAAGTATTGTTACAGACCATGAAGTAGTTACAGCAGTGGCTTTCAGCCACACAGAATTACCTACTCAGACTCAGTCACTTCTGAAATGTTGGATCTGACATCTGATGTAAAGGTTCCCAAGGGTTTGAAACTAACACTGGAAGAACGTAAACATATACTCATGAGTGGAAACATATACTCATGAGTGGAAACATATACTCATCCTCAGGGACATACTAAACTCAGAGTATTTCCAAAAATTTTTTTCAAGGTTAAAATAGTTAAAATCAGTGATTTGCTTCTGGGTGTAAAGACTCTTCAAAATAATGGATCAGTTGTCATCTACAGTTAAAGAGACAGAATCCAGTGTTTGGTAAACATCTATTCACTTTTACCAATGTTTGGTATCTTCTGTTTTACAAAGCAGGTATACTGTTTATAGAGTTTGTTCCATAATGAAGGATCTGAATGCTGATACTGCTAATGAAAGGCCTGGTTTTAATTTTTTTCATTTAAGCAGTTATTTTGTTCAGTGCTGAATCACCATGCAACATAGGATAATTTAAGTCATGCATTGTGTGCTCTGTGTCTCTGCCAAGTGACAGCAAAAACGCTACTTCATGGGAGAGTAAATTTGACATTTGCAGTTCAGTGAGAAAAGGCAGCAAAGTTCTAGTTGAGGGATAAATATTTGCATTATGTTAAGGAGTAATAGCTTCATTGCAAGAAGATTAAGATACTCTTAAACAAGTGCAAGAACAGGGAATGAACTTTTTTCATAGCACCACATTCTTTCACAAGCAGCTTTGGAGCCTCATTCATTATCCACGGTGAGCAGAAGCGACTGGAGCATCTTCTCGGTACTCTTCTGTAAGGGAGCTTATGAGACAGAGTGCATGGGCTGCTGGCTTGGCTTTCTCTGCAACAATTCTGCATTGCAGAAATACAGCTGAAAATATCAAGGTATTGCTATAATCACTAATCCTTTACATGAGGGATTGTTCTTACTGAAGAAACAATAATGACAGTGGAAACGGGCCTCCCAAACTACCTGGGGAATGCATGGGCCTTCGACATAACCCAGAAAGATAAATCATTGAGTCCAGGGAGACCCAGAGCATCCTTCTGTGTTTTCTGATGTACAAAATTCATTACCATTATTTTTGATTTATACACTACTGAGTTTTTGGAGTGAATTTTTAGCTATTTTTCTGGTTTTATTGTAGACTAGTTTTTTACATCAGTTACTGATTCATTTACAGACACAGACGTTTTTGAGGTTCATACATTAAGACCTGCTTTACTAAAAAAAAGAGAAAGGGGGGAAAAAAAGAATAAAATGTGGACCAGCTTAAGCATTTCAACCATACTAATTATTTTTTGGGTTTGCAAGAACACATTTGCATCTCCCAAAGCATTTTGCACTATGTCAGTGTACAATGGAAGTGATAGCATTTTCTAGAATGAGCTTTTCAGATTTGTGATTCTTTTAATAGATGTGAAAAACAAAATAATTCGTGTTTCCCTTACACTTACTATAAACATAACAATGTCTTGATAAATTAAACAAAAAGTAGACATATTGATAACAGTGATAAGTTACATGAGCTGCTGGATACGTCTTCCCAGAGAGTGGCATTCTCTTAGAGATAAAGACGGGTGGAGAGGGAAGATAATATTCTTTGCTTTATAATACAATATATATAATGTATATAATAGACATATACAGGTACATATTTATGAACTTATGCAATATATGCATATATATACACTTATTTATGTTTGTATACACATATATATTATCTACTCATACACACACATCTACATATATAGCAATATGTAATGTATTATAAAAACATTATATACCATATAATATTTATATTACAACCTAATATATAATAAAATATATGTAATAGTAATTTATAACAATATATAAAATATTTTGTACATATATAACACACACACATATATATATTTTGGAAGTCTGCAATTCCTTTTTATGGTTTCCCAAAACCATTGGAGGTAATAGAATGAAATTGCAGGTAACCTAAATGCGAAGGAGCTCAAGGTCTGTAAGCTGCAACCTCCTTGTGAAAATCCATTATTCCAGAGGGCTTACTTCCATGTTGCGTAATTCCAGTTCGCACTAATGAGCGTACTACATGTGGAAATGAACTGGAGAGCATAAGACTACAACTTTCCTCTGAAAAGCAGGGGTGTTTCAATTATCTCAAAATATTTTGAGAATGTCTGTAAGTAATAAGAAAAATAAAGCCAATGACAGTGAGATATTGGAAACAGTCTTTGGTTGTTTTTTTTTTAGAGATACCAAAGTTTTTAGAGGAAATTGGAAATGCAGAGAACAAGGTTGTTTTTACCTATTCTTATTTGTTTTTTTTTTTTTAAACCGCACTTGTAGTGACCTTGAATATACTTTCTCTGAACACATACAAAACAAACTGATCCACAGAACTGAAACAATTAAACAGTGAATTTCGAATATGATCTTTCTAGATGTCTAGGGCAGGTGGGATATCATAAAAATATGCTCCATGCTGGATGCCTCCTCCTAACGGCTGCAGAAAACATCTGTCCACTTCCATGGAGAGCCACTAGAGTCAGTTCCAAACACTCCAAATACTCCATATACCTCCAAACTCACTGACAATCACAGATTTGCTTAACTTTACATGCTGTGAACATCTTGATTGACTTTGGTGGAACTATTCCCAGTGCGTAAAGTGAGGCATGTGCATGAAATCTTGGCAGGATTTGGGCTTAAGACATTAAGTTTTCATTGTGTTCTGTAGAAGACTGATGGAGGAGCTAATTTGACTGATGCCAGCATCTTTTTTGCTAAAAGTATGCACCTTAATGACTGCAAAATGTGACATGACTATTCCAGAAATCTTGAAAATACATTGGAGGACTGAGAATAGCAGTCACTTGCATACTGCATATATTCTACAGTGGGTAGTTACTGATGGCTTTTTGCTGCTCTACTAGCCTTTTCAATTTGTAAAATGTTGAGTATCGGTGAGCTGGCATTTCCTACTTTAACAGGCACATGGACAGACTGTTTCTCTCTAGCAGTTCCAGAAGACTGTCATGGGCCTGAGCTGAGTAAAATGGGTGCAGATATTTCAGTAAATGCAGAAATTGCTAGCACCATCTATTGGTAAAAAATATAAAAAATTAAAACAATTTTCAAAAAATATGCGTGTACTCAAATTAGAGTCTGATTGAATAAATGAGTGCTCTTGTTTTAATTATTTTAAATGCCATTAAAATATATGTAAATACATCTTTTTATAACTAGACATTTTATCTGGGGTTTGCATCTTATTGAAGGCACTTGTGACTTTAAAAACATTCACTGTTTTGTATAAAGTCCTAGTGAGTCTCTGAAAACAGCATTCTTTCCCTTTCCTGGGAAAGGCTAACCAAGCTGGGAAACTGGGTGGAATCTTGGCGGCAACACAGGTTTAAAAAAGTAATTAAATCACACCGTTACTACACAGAGAGCCTACTGGACCTGACTAATATTTATATTTTATTATTCAAATGTTTTCATTTTCTGCAACAAAGACAACATCAGACATGAAGAATGAAAGGAGTTCATGTAGGAACTGGGGAAAGGATTTTTGAAGAATACTTGGCTTTAAGCTAAAGAGAGCATTGTCACAACATAATCATCTAGCCCATACATGAATGAACTCATGCTCTTACTGTTTTCACACATTGACTCAACTGCTGCAGTAACAAAACTAAGTGAAGGACTTGACAGGCTTGACAGGTAAGACACATGTTGATCTGCTCTTGATATGATGGTATATTGGCTTCTGTGTGATCTTTGAGAAAGGCAGAGACACAAAGTACAACATGTTTCAAATGAGATTTCCAGTGGCTAAGGCAGAGGTTTGGAAAAATATCTATAGACCTTTTATACTGTTGTCTGTCAGAACATTTCTTCAGATACTGCTTCCTCTGGTTCATGACCGCAGAACCTGTTATTTTTAAATCAAGTTTGACTGCTATACAAATTTGGTATTGTGAAAACTGAACAAAAATGACGGTGAATATGGTGGATCATCCACAGCTAGATTTTTTTTATACTCATGTTTTACACAACAGCATATGAAGGTTATACACAAGCTAATGTGTAGTGGTAACACTGTGAGGGATTTGATGGCAGTGACTTTTTTTCTTCCTGATGTATGGTCTATCTCAGCATGAGCTGTTCTGTGTTTTCCTATTTTGGCTAGTCTTAAATTCACCCTGGTAAAGTCACTTTCAGAAAGCGATTCTTCCCTTGTGGGATTGCCAAAATAACTGGTAAGGCCCCAAGTTGAGGCTAAAGATAATATTTGAATTGTTTTTTATGAAGCATTTAATTATGTCTGAAATTCTGATTGAAGGTCAGGATGCATGGGAACACAGAACTGCTCAGGCTAAGTTTTTAATATATTGCCAGTTATAGTAACCACCAGGGAAGCGGATTCCAAGTATAACAATGAGTAGGATGCATTAATTTCTTCACCTTGAACCTAATGTAGCTCAGCAGTTCTTTCCTTTCCTCAAGAAAATAATTCCAAAGGCTCTAATTTAGGAAGTGTTAGGTGGAAAGTTTCAGAAGGTTTTAACAAGGGGTGCATTCCTTCATGGGAGATATCCAAGGGGACTTAAAGGATGTGTTGAGTAAAGGAAGAAGGGAGGCTCTGGGCACTCTCTCAGTTCCTGTGCCCTTCCGTGGAGGTAGAAGTGCTGTAGGAGTACAGCCTTTGGGGACCAGGTCACCTTCAGCAGTCTCTGCCTTTGCATCCTCATTCACTGCCTCCCACATGCTAGCTGCTTCTTTGGCAATGCTGTGATGGGGATTGTTGAAGTAGCTTAAAAACAATCCTAGAAACAAAGGGATTACTTTCATCTCATCACTGTTAGTAGGGTGGACTGACTTACAGGGTGACCCTGGAAAGAGCTATAGCAGGTCAGGTGAAGAGGAACAGGGTCACACACAGAGGAAAGGTACCTTTACGGCTTCTCCATTGAAGTCTGCGTCTTGTGGAGTCACATGATAGATTGTTTTAAAGGCTGAAGACTGGGAGTGTTGTAACAGGGCTAAAGTGGTTCCAACATCTAAGAAAGATAATGGCTGAACCGTGTTCTGGTCTTTTGCTTTAATCACACATGTTCCATGTTTTCTTAGTGAAATACACCATCCTCAAATGGGTTTACTTGTGGATGAAATCCCACCTATCCTCTTCACCTCAGAAAAATGTTCTCCACATTCAAATGTATTTTGTCTACTGAATGACAGTTGGTCTCTGCTGTGGTGAGACTAATCACAATGGACACAGCAAAACATGCAAGAATTCCCAAGCTAGCTCTGAAAGACTTAGTACTAGGACAAGAAGAACCCCATTAGCAAGAGCTAGTACTTAGTACAGCCAAACAGGTTGTGTGAGTACTGTGCTAATGTGGCTAGCACATTTATTAATGCGTAACTTTACATTGTACCTGTCCCATGAGACGACCAAACTCTGCCACATGCCACATGCCACAGCCTTGACAGGGAAAGCCAACATCAAGTCCGCCTGGCGAAATTTCAGCCAGCACAAGTGGAAGGAGGAAGGAAATTGGCAGTTCCCATGTAGTTTTTAAGTGGTACTGGCTTCAGAAGTCCTGTGTCAAAGCATTTATGCTATACAAATAATGTCCCAGTTCCCAGAGGGAGCTTTGGGTCAGCTGTCATGTACTTTCCCCTAAGGTCAGGAAAGGAAACCTGAGTATAATAAAGCCTAGCATATAATAGTTTATATTCATTATGGAAATATTTGTATCAAGTTCCCTTGCAGAAAGCATCAGTTTTTATTTTTTTATCACTAAGCTGGCTTCAGACATGAAGAAAGCTGTAGCTAGAGGGGATCCTCTTTAGATGACATTTCAAAAATCTTGAAACAAAAATAAACTATGGAAAGTAATGAGGTTTTGATCCTGGATCTCAGTAAACCTTATGGGAAAACTTTTTTGCAACACTGTAATCAAATGAGAATGTTGTTTTCCCTCCCGAGAATCAATATCTCCTTGTTTATTGCTGGGTAAGACTCAGTGTTTGGTTGCAGTCCTCATTGACCTTTCTTGCTACATCATCTTCCCTCCTCAAATATCTGTATGGTTGCATCATTTGCTAAAAGAATTGTCAACCAAGTAAGTGAGTTTCAAAAGTTCTTTTCTGCCTCTAAAGTCTTCTTGCTGTGGGTAAGCACTTTCATTGCCCTGCTCTACTTCCCCTGTTGCAGGCAAAACAGGCTTTGTAACAAATCTTTTCAATCTAAACTAGCTGCTTCCTACTGCTACTGGAAGACCAAATTTTGTTTTCTTGAAATAAAAGGTTCAGCAATTAGAAATTTTTATTTTTGGACAGTCAACAATGCAAGTCACATTTCATAAAATAAAAGAAGCTGGGACTACTTAATCAGCTATATGTGTCCCAAAATCCAATGGTAAGCAAAATTCAAAAAGTTGCTTGTGAGAAGTGTTGTGGTTTAAGCCCAGCCAGTAACAAAGCACCACGCAGCCTCGGCCCCGGTGGGATGAGGAGGAGAAAATATAAAGAAACGTGGGTCGAGACCAGGACAGGGAGGGATCACTCACCAATTATGGTCATGGGCAAAAGACAGACTCAACTTGGGGAA
>JAVKLA010000027.1:5188059-5205804 GCA_034782735.1 Sagittarius serpentarius
TCCCACTGGGTGGGGGGGGAGCGAGTGAGCGGCTGCGTGGTGCTGTGTTGCTGGCTGGGGTTAAACCACGACAACAGGGCATTATGGAAAATCAGTTTAAGGTTTCAATGGATGGATGAGCTTGGCAAGAAATGAGGGGTGATTCAGAATAAAGAGTAAAACTCCTGGAAAACAGGGTGGCAAATGTGTTGACTCTATTGCTCTGAGTGTATAAAAATAATCTGAGTTTCAGACAAGACCCTGCATCTGTAGAACCAAGAAAAAAAGGATGAGTAGACTACCAATGCAAGAGAACACAACTAAGCAATATTATTTACATTGAGACTGGGGTGGCCTCCAATGATCTGGATCTGTGTTAGAATAAATATTTATTTTATATTTATTTGCTAAAAGGCATTTCAGCCTCACCCTAAGGAAAAAAAACCAGACTGTTACGCAACCATTTTGGCAGCTAGCTGATTGTGTGTAATGGTTTGACTTGACATTTGTGCACATATAACACATTTATGAAATAGAAGACAATCTTTTTTTTTTCTGTGAATATGGAGAAATCCTTGAAATGAAAAATATTAAGTAGTTTGCCCATGAAAGACTCAGAAGTTTCATATTTCAAAAAAAAAGGCTTGCACTTTGGTTTAATAAAGATATAACATATTCCTTTAAATCTTGTCCCTTTTACTCAAAAGTGATATTATCAGAACTTTTCTTCTTAAAAAAATGTAAACTATGCACTGGAGCTTTACTAGTTCTATTCAACAAAGAATTTGAAATAAGAAAATATATTAAGGATCAAATTTACTCTCTTACTGCAACTATAATATATCTTATGAACTATTTACATCTTATTTAGATGACTGGTAAATATAAAGTGTAAGAAGTTTCGGCATCTGTGTGGTAATGAACAGGTTGTATATTTGAAAGCATGAGAATATAGCCTGATTAATCCAGAGCTAAATTTGTCACTCTTGAGATGGAGTTAAACAGTGTTTGCATCATAAGCTTTTTTATCATGACAGCTTTAGTTCCAGCACTTAACTCATTATGTCAACCCATGTCTTCTAATTCTATTTTGAGACCTGAAGAGGTAATAGAACTCTCAATGCCCTGCAAAGGAGTAGTTTTCACCCAAACAAAGTCTGGCCTAAGTCACAACGTTCTACAGCTATCCTGTTGTAATCCAGTTTTATCACAAAGAGAACTCCTTCTGAAATGACTCCTTTTGAAATGCAGATTGTCAGATTTAAACTCTGATGTGCTCCTTATTGCCAGCTCTTACCAAAAAAAAAAGAAGTTGAATGACTCAGGTCATAAGTTGTTCAAAACCTAGACTGCTCCTTTAAATAACTCTTGCTTGACTGATGGAATAGGAGAAACCAGTACGTAATACATAACTTTATTATTCTTTTTATACAAAAGCACCTTTACAATAAAGGATGTTGAATAAAAACACTCTGAAACGCCAACGGTTCCTCCTATTTAAAAGGAAAACATCAGCATGTCTCTCATTTGTGCTCAGCAAGCTTTCTACTCCTTTTTCCGTTTTCTTTAGGTACGAACGCTATCTTGCCGCAGTGCTGTTCAGGAGACCCAACGGAGGCAAATGTCAGTTTTCCAGATGGCAAACTGCCAGCCTGGTGGTGCTGCGCTGAAGGGTACTGAGGGAATTCACTTTGTTGCAGAAGCAAAAGAACATCACTTCCTAACGCACCTTGTGTACATGCTGCCTTCACAACAGCTGATGAAGTAGCCAGAAAAGTTACAGGAGCCCTCCTCAAATGCCTGTTTAGATAGTGTCGGGTTTCTACATGACCCCAGCAGCTGTTTAAAGGTCTTGCTAATTTACCAAAAGGAAACCTCCCTCTTATGAGAAACACGCATTAAAATCTAAAACCTACCTCTATCAAACTCGCTTATTTTCAGCTTAGACTGAGGCACCATTTGTTTCATAAAATGCTACCTAAAGTTGTTAAGTCAGATGTCTATCTAATATTGTTATGCAATTTTGCCTCTAGAGAGCAAAAGCTACTGTACAAATATAAAATCTTGAGTGGAAAATGACTTTACCATCATTACTACTATATTCTAGTATGGTATCTTTATTAAGATGGCAAGTTATTAGAGTACCTGCCACTGGGGAGAGCCTGGTCTGCAAAAAACCCCACAACATTTTATTAGGTATTCTAATGAAAGTTTAAAATGCTGAGATTCATCTGATCTGAGATGTTATTTCAGGTGTGGAATACAAATGTATTCCATTTTAATGGACTGTCACATGTTGGATGACTTTCTGGTGTAAGAATACAATTGTTTTAGAAACATATAAATACTTTGTTTTACTTTTAAAAAAATTCAATTTGATTTTAACAAATTGTACAAGTTTAACTCAATGCTTTCTGTGGCAAGCCCTCATGTTTCCAGGTCTGTATGTGCTGTGCTGAAGTCCTTTGTCATAAAGTAGAAAAGTGGCCGTGTTCTGCCTGAAGGGAGTCTGTCAGAGACTAACACGCTTTCACAAGTAAAAAGTTAACAGATACTATATAGCTGCTTCCTGCACTGGTTACGTGCCCTTCCAGATCGAAGTGAATGAAGGAGTCACATAGAACAGCTTAAAATTCCTTTACATCTATCTTGCACTGTAAGAGTGTCTTGTCCAAGAAGGACAGGATTCGTAGAGGGCAGCCAAGTCTCCTGTTGGTCTTCCCTTTACTTTCCCACAAACAGTAAATGTTAAGCGTGGAGCTGATTTCAGCACTGCTGGCTTCAATATGTTTCGAGAAGTATAAAGTATTTTGACTTTCAGCAAAAAAAATCTGGAGAGGACAGAAACAACACTGGGAGAGGCAGCACGACCTATTGATGGGTGCAGGGGCGATACAACTGACCTGAGTAACTCTCTCTCTGGTCAGTTCCTATCAGATCTCTTCTAAGGTGCGCAAAGAGCCCTATATAAGAGTTACTTTCATAGCAATGAGCAATGTCCTACATCATGTTCTCTAAGCGTATCACTGTTTTACTTTAATCTGCGTAATATCAGAAAGATGTTAATTTGAGCAATGCCCTTTGTAGGCAGGTTTTAATGAAAAGAAAGTAAAATGTAAAAATTTTTTTACAGCAAGTAAAGAAGTTTGAAAAAAATACATTCATACACTCAAACTCATGAATTACTTTGAAACTAAGTTAACTGAAAAGATATAATAGGACATTTTGACTTCAGCTGCAGTCTACTTATTTTTTTTATAATTTGGTTTCAAATTAAAACTCTAAACAAAACCAAAATTTATTACCTACAAAATGCCTTTTGAAGTGGACATAATTCATGTGCCAGCAAAAAATCATTTTACCATATTCAGATGCTCAACACAATATTGTGTTAGTGTCTTTTTGCACGTGACTGCAATTACCTATTTGTATTTGGAAAACATCCTTTACAAATACATTTGTGCATGTTTGTTCATGCATAAGGTTCCTTGCAGCTGTTGCAGCTTTAATTACAAATCTGATCTTCCTTTGTCATGTAGGACCTATTCAGAACAAAGTTCCATTACTCTACAACCCAGCGATTGTTATTTGGAACTTCTAAGTTCTTTTGGCATCCAGCCAACGTGTCCAAAGAATACCAGAATCTTGTTATCTAAAATCAACTTTAATAATGTTTCTGGTCTAATCAAGACAAAAAAAAAATCTTGTGAAGAATCCACATCAGCCTGACAGAATAGTTTTGAACGGTTTTGAAAAGTGGTAACATTTTGACTAAGGATACTTAAAAAGTTCAATTTTTTTTTTTTGTCTTACCTGTTGAGCAAATCCTATTCAGGTACAATTTCAGTTCTGTTGGTTTGTTCTATACGTAATCAACTGCATTATGAAACCATAAAATGTACTATTCACTGTTTTTTGCCATCAAATGTTTAATTACTTATTTGTAACATATACATGACCAGCTGGTCAGCCAACTCCTCATTTGAATTCCGGAAAAAAAGCTTACATTATTTAATCAAGGAGGGAATAAAATACGTGCTTACCTGTTATCTAATTTACTAGCTTGTTATTTTACTGCAAGGAGGCTCTGCTGTTCTGAGCTGGTTCCTGAGATGTAAAGGTGCTGTTTTCTTTCATGAACTAAAGGATCATTTACCTATCCTCTGTCGGTTGTTAGAGCATGCTCATCATTGTAGTATCAGAAAGCTTTCAGTACTGCTTTGATCAAGGTCAGTAACATCTATCACACATTCGTTCCCTCCATCCACTGGAGAAGTGTGGGCAGTTGGGTGTTTTGGTTTGGATTTTACAAATACACATACGCATGCACATGGTGCTTGAATACCACTTTTGAAAACTATTTTGCAGCTTGCTCATGGCACAATTTAATGTCAGCTGGAGACAGAATGTCACAGATATGACCTTCGTCTTAGATGGAAGTAAGATAACACAGTGACAGTCAGTAGTCTGGGAACGGTGACTAAGATGATTTAAAAGAGGAGGAACACATGACCTGTTAATGAAACATGGGCAACAGCCCTGTACTGGTACTTGAACCTCTTTGCACTGTGAAGAAAACCCTATTTTATTACAACATCAGATAAAGATGGAAATAATCTTCATAATTTGTAAAAATATTCTTAAGATCTTTCAGCTAACTACAGGTAGAATTAAATCATCACATATAAATACTTAATATTTACTTTACTTTTTCTTGGTTGTTTTATAAATGCCAAGAATCCAGCAGTCCTGAACTGCTCCAGTTTAAAGCTTCCTTTTCTGTATTCTTTTTTTTTTTTTTTTACTTGTTATTATGTCACTCTTATAAGATCTCCCTTTCTGATCTAACCTGTTATTCCCCAGAGCTGGAAAGGGCCCAGCTCACAGGTGAATCAAGCTGCTCCAGCTCCCAGCTGCTCAAATTATCCTATTCTCTGAAGTAATCACTTGATGGATATTAAAATCCAAGACAGAGTTCAACAGCTCCCAAGAGTATTATGTTCCTCAGCACTTGTAAAACCCCAGAACACTGAACTTTCTCACTGGAATGTAGGTTAAAATGTCAAAAGCAACTTCCCAAATTACTGCCAGAAGTACAGGGATGTACTGCACTCTAGGACTGTAACCCTGGATTCAAAATGCTGGCAATGCAAGTTAGTCCTCAACATTTTTCAGGGGTTCTAGAAAGGTCTGCCAAATCCAGCACAACTAATGCTTCCTGTAAGATCTGGCTGCAAATTTCCCTGATAACATTGTTTTCCCAGCACCTCTAACAGATATTCTCTGCCAAACGCCGCTATGCAGTATTTGAAGCCTTGCCTAAGCCTTCACGTACTGCGTGGGCCTGTACTGTGTCCTCGGGCTCCGCCTGCCCTCTTCAAGCCCTGCCAAGGGAAGGACCCAGGGAGGGAAACTCCTCTACCCGCAGTTCTCTGCTTCCCTCTTTGCAGTGAGCTTGACACCCTTTCACGCAACCAAAAGGGACAACTTGAGTTCCCAGTCCCATCTATACCAGTCCCACACTATGAAGAACACATTCACAAGAGCATAGTATATAAAAAATTGCAACTTTTGCTCTCGTTTTAATTCTGTCCTCTTCTTTAGATAGATTACGTTCTGACTTCAGTGGGATCTGCTGACTTTTTTTTTATGTCCAGTCTGTTCTTCTAGGACTCTGGGAATTTTGAGCTTTCATTTCTTAAATTTGTGTGTTACCGGTTTTCTCAGTAGGGTGATAGCTACTTCTTTTCTAGCTATCTTTTAGTGCATAAATGCAGCACAGAGAATCTTTCACTTTATCCTGGGGTATGACTGTGGATGTTGTGCATGTACAGTAACTGAATCCTCCCTTTCTACTAGCAGCCCCTCCTCCCCATCCTCATCTTACACACTGAATTTCTTCACAGCGGCTGTTCTTGATAACACTTAAAAAGTGATTATATCTGTTGTTTGTTTGGGGAATTATTAACATCAAAGCTAGCAGCAGGCTCCCTGACATTAAATTTCAGGATTTCCACCAGCAAAGAAGGACAGGCTGGGAGAGAGAAGAGTGGGTGGAAGGAAATGGCTGGAGTAGGGTTTGTTGGGGGGAATGATGAGTGTATAAAATGAAAACTAATTTGTCAGAAAATTACTTCAAATTTTAGCTTGTATTAGAGATGCATTTCTGTTTTCTGTCATGTTTCCAATATACAGATTATCATTACAGCGAGGAGCACTGAGAGTGGAAAGACTCAAAGTCTAGCCTGTGTAGAGCTACAGAGGGGTTAGGAAAATGAATACTTCTTCAACCTCTTTTTTTTAACTTGTGTCTTAGCAGTGACAGTGAGCTAATACAGTCACCTCTTGCTTAACAACAGCTTGCTGTTATTATGGGTTACCCAGCAAGGAGTTTCTGAGTGGTTTCATAAACCAAGAATTTATTTAATTCTAAAAGACGAATGATGAAGATAAATTGGGATATGTCTAAATGAAATTAAAAATTATTACTTGTACAAAATTTACAGTGTGGCTGGCTGTACCACCAAATTTGCAGTTAACACTGTTAGGAATTAAAGGTATGTAACTGATAAAGATGGATGTCTCACTTTCTTGGTTCCAACCTGTGCCGTTTAAAATAAATATTATAATAATTGATCTCTGTGAATGATGTGCATGTGCTGAACGACGTTTGATATATGACACCAACTTCCTGCTTCTGGCACTGATGGATGAGCTTAGTCTTCTTGTAATGAAAAGATGGTCAAACTTTCAATTACACATATCGCACCTCCACAGACAACGCAAGATGAAAATAAATTCGATACTATTCAGCTACCGCCATCCTAACATTAGCACAGACCAAAAAAAAGATTTAATCGAAACTCTGTGAGAGTGAAATGGGTACCATTTTATATTAACGCCTGAATATATGACTCTGCAGCATTAAATGTGAAATGCACACCTCTTTTTTTTTTTTTTCTACAGCATTTGTTACATTACCTCCTCTGGGATCAGTTGCACCATAAGTGGGATTCATGCAGAGTCATTAAACACACTGGGAAAACCCAGAGGAAAAAAAATCTTACTACAGGAAAAAAAAAATTCCTTGATTCCTCATGCGCACCTTGAGGAACAGCAACATAACGTCTACAGGGAAACACTACTAGTCAGGGATTAAACTGTTTTTATCACGACAGGTTACTAATTATTCATACATTTTCAAGGTAAGCTTAGAAGATGATGCCATGTTTGTAGCAGTGGAATTTTTCCACTGGAAAAAGTGGAATTTATTGATGACCTCTCTATAGGTCTATCTGTCTCTTCCCCCTCAGCAAGTGCAACAAAACAGGAAATTAAAGGAGCACAGCTGAGACATGCAGTTGGGTAAGAGTTTTTCCCAAAGTAATGACTTTAGAAATCAGCCTCTGCAGGACATTTCATGTGCATCCCAGATATTTTTCTTGTGTAACTGTGGATACTTCATTATCTTTATAAATGTCTAATTCTTTGGGGGATTTTTACAGGAGTTCAAGTTAACCTGTGATGTGGATAATTTATTTTATTTTGTCAATCTCATATGGACATGAAGACACACTTTCAAGGTGGCATAAGATGCTGTAACTAGGCATCTAAATTCTCACTGCAGTCTGTTGAAATGAGGTTGACTGAGTCTTGAGAAGTATTTTGCTGAAAGATAGGCAAACAGATAAAACACAGGTATTCTAGACACCATTGCGTGTACTACAAAAGGGGAAAGTTCATTTGCCCTCACGTGGCTGGTTAGTGCCATCTGAGATGACAGCAGAGGTGTTTTTCTGGAACAGCAGGGGATACTCTGCTATGGTACTGAATTACCCCAACTGAGCTCCCGTTGCACAAATGGATAAATTCGGTCTCAGTGCCTTAAACTGAGTGGAATCCTCCCCTGCCCTCAACTCTCAGACAAGTCCATCCCAGTTGAATAACCACTTCTTCAGTTTAATTTGAAATTTTTCCTGCTCTGAAACATACATCACAGAGAATCACAAGCAGATGAGGAAAATCGTATACATCTTTATAATTAATTCCAAATTGAGAGACTTTTACTGAATCTCATCTTTTCCACAGCCTCTTTAAGTTTCACATGGCAATATTTTCAAAACCTCCTAATGGACAAGTGTTTCTGTAGTTTTATTTATCTACAATGCTTCTTTGAAATCTTCCTTCTATGTCTTTATTGAGATAGGACTCCACTAATTAATAAAGAATTTAGGGAGCTTGCAATTGATTTTGAAATAAGATTGCATTAATTTCAGTTATTTTCTGTCCTATTGCTGACACAGCTGTAGACCATTACTAGATGCCCTTTTCCAGATCCAGCTGTGTGCGCTGCCTTTGGGTGTTGATACTTCCAGCTGCTTACCACAGCTCACCAGCTGATGAAGGTAATTTGAGCTAATCCTTCTCCAATGATGTGTTTTAAGGAGCACTCTCTCCAGGTCTTTCACAGAGCTGGGCAAGAATTAATATCTAGCAGAATGGCAGTAGGAAAAAAATGAGTGTCAATAACCACCTCACATGGCACAGTTATTCAGAAATAAATCTCAGTTTGTGGTGTATCATTTTTATCATTAGTGCTTGTTGGGCAGACATTTTCATTAAGATACCCAAAAGAATTTCCCCTGATCAGTAAAGATTAATATTAAACTCAGTAATCTAATGGATATAAGGAATAAGAAATGTGAAGAGGTTGTTTTCTAAGATTAGTTGCCTCTCTACCCTCTTTTACACATGAAATGCAAGGTGGATACATTCCCTTTGAAGGATTTAAAATACTGCCCTGGTCTGTATGACGTAGCAATATCTCTTCTCAGACTTTCCTTTCTCTATACTGAATTCCTAATCAGGCTCAGGGAAATTAATAAGACCCCTCTTTTTACTGAAGTTTCTGTTTACAGGTGTCAAGCCAAGGCCTCTTTTTCAACCTATGAATAATAATAATTTGTTATATTTCATTTATCAACATGAATCAAAGAGTCAGTTCATTTGTAATTGATGCAAACACCTCTACTATTTTTTTTAGGCATTAAATCATGCAAGGTTAATTTCTGCATTCAGTTACACCCATAGTAGTAAAAAATTGGATAGCACTCAGAAATCACATCTGCTTCCTAGCATGGTGTAAGAATTCTTCATACACAGAGAACTTAGGGAGTTTATTTTCAGACGTTACTCACCAGACCCTAGATCTGAATGCCCTTTAGAACAATGTACACTATTTCAGTCAGACTGGCCTTCAAAATGACAAATAAATTCTAGAAAGCATGAGGATGAGTTTGACTTGGAACTGAGTGGGTCTTTTTCTCCAGAGGACTGTTCCTTTCAGCTTAATTTAATATATTTTACATTTTCAATGTGCTGCAAATATTGTATTTTAAAGAATTTGTCAGTGCCTGCATCTCTCAAAAGATAAAATTTCTGGTAAGTAAAAATATAACATTTATTTGAAATATCCACAGCTTGGCAACATTGTGTGATGCATAGAATGTTTTGTTCAGCCACATAATGGCTATACAGTGCATACATTCATGTTATATTTAGAAAATCTGTACTTAGAAGAACTGGTAAACAATTTCAATCGGTTTATTATTTTCAAATTAGAAAACTGAAAATAGGATTTAGAACTAGAAAAAATAGTAATTTACAAATATATTTAACACATTTTCAATGAATGCTTTTAAAACTGACTAATTTTGATCTTGGTAGTTAGTAATGAAAAAAATAACACTGCAACAGATGTTAATACCCACAAAACAAGATCAGATTAGAAAGGGTTAGAGCTAATGTCCATGAAATAATATTCAGATCAGATCCTACATTTAAAAACACAAGTAAATACCTGGAACAATCTGTTTTTACAAATACTGTAAAATCTGTCTGATGGAATCAATAATTTCAGTTTTATGGTATCAGACATTTCTATAAAAATCTGAACCTCTCTAATGTAAAGGAAATGTAGTGTATTCAAGAGAAGAACCTCCTAAAATATATTTGAGACTTTCATGAAGAGTAAAATCTAATGGCAATCTGTTCAACAGTGATACAACTGTCAAAATGAGATGAAGGAGGCATAGAATTAATCATGTTAAGCAAGTATTTATCATTTCAAGAATAGTTTAGCAAAGATAAAATCCAATATGAATGTACATTTGACCTTTTAATATACTAAATCATTCCTCGATAGTGTTGCATTTCAGTGTAGTCCTATAGCCACAGTGCAGCAGTGAAGAGTATCTCTCCGTTTGGCAGTCACACTGAGAATGAAGAGGCTGAATATTAGAACACGTATTTGGTGAGCCAGTGTTTATGTACATCGTACAAGAAGACGAAAAAATTTGCAGGTTTGGCTGTGTATTTCTGTAACTGCAGGCCCAGCTGATAGCAAGATGCTTTACTCTTAAGCCGTACAGGATTGGGGGGGCATTAATCAAAGCGGCAATATACAGGAAACAAAGAACATAGTCCTCCTGTGATAAAGAATGAATAAAACCCCAAACAAAAACCAACAATAAAGAGCCCCAGCATAAGCCCTGCTTCTAAATCTAATAATGATGGGATCTAACTGCCAAAAATACCCGGTCTCTTAAGCCAAAAAAGCTTCCTACATGTGGATTTACACGTAGAACAACAGACTTGTTCAGACGAAAAAGAGAACGTAGGTGAATAAATTAGTGCCTACCATGCAATGAGCCTTCCCATGGCGGAGCTGTCTGTCAGTCTGTACAGGACTTTAACTATAGAATCCATTTTATAATTAGCACTAAAAGTAGCTTCTGCCCCAGGAAGGTACTGGATGGAGCCTGTTATTATGGGACAATCATAGCATAGCATAGCATAGCATAGCATAGCATAGCATAGCATACCATACCATACCATACCATACCATACCATACCATACCATATTATTTCTTAATTTCTAAGCTTTCCTCATCTCAATCATCGGTTTTGCCCTCAATCTGACATGTTAAGTGGAAGGATTATGCAGTTTTGGTTCTTTTTTTTCACTGCAAGTCAGAGGAGGGAACACATTTTGTTTCTAGTGAGGTGGTAGTAAAAAATATCATAAGATCAGGAAATGAGTATTGTCATCATACTAAATATCTATGTATAATTAATATATTGTAAATAGAAGAAATATCTTTTCAAAGAATTCAGCTGAAATTTCAACTTTTGTTTACTAGCATTCTCATTAGAATTATTTTAACGTGTAATAGGAAGGATGACTACAAATTTAAAAGTTATGGACTTTTTAACTTAGCAAATGTGAAAACAAGAAAGTTTCACTCACTTTTAATCTTTACCTTCAAATTTTTTTCCAAGTATGAAATCTGTCACATTTAATATTTTTTGCAGTCTTTTCCACAAATGTGTTCACTTTCAGAATCGACATTTTTTCTTTAAAAAACAAGTCCTGCAAATTAACGCTCCCACTAATGAAGTTGAAGGGGGTTTGTTTGTTTGTTTTTAATACTTGTTAAAATTTTTTTCAAAACTTTTTCTTTAAGTCTTTTGAAAAATCGTGCCTTTTCCTGCTCCTCAGATGCAAATATTTAGACCGAAATAGGTAGATAGAAGAATCACTTTAACCTGATGTGGCATGCATAGAATCAAAACTTTTTAACAAAGTCCAATAAAAAAAAAGGTCAGATATTTTCCCCTGAAATTGTCTGAGGACCTAACAGCAACTCAAAAAACCTAACAACAACAACAACAACAAAAACTTCAAGTAAGTTCTTCTCATATAAAATTATCTTCTGTCTCAGAAGGAAAGTATTGGAATAAAAAAACCCAACATTATTCTTGCTAGTCATTTACTTCAGGAAAGAAAAGAAATATTAACAGTCTGGACTTTTTTTGACTTTTAAAACAATATTAAATAATATATAATACTTTGGTTTAAAATTAATAATAATAAATTATAGATGCAAAAATAAATTTTACACCCATGCAAATAAAACAAAGAGAACGAAGGGTTTCTCAAAAATTACAAATGAGTTAATAACTTGCCTATCTACATAAATAATCAAAAAGGAAGAGTTAAAGAGAATAAGCTGGAAAGTTCCTTTAGTAAGAAATGAATACTGGAAATTAACTCTAAAAATGATTCAGTACAATATGGAAACATGCCATTTTGTTGACTTCTTGTGTTTTATGTAAAGTCTTATGTTTGGAGGAAAAAAAAAAAAAAGACTAAATTTAGACAAAGCACCCAGAGAGCAGTTCTCATTTTGGTGTCAATAGACGCACTGAACAAGGTTTTTTATTTTTCCTTTTTTCTTCTTCCCTCCCCCTGCCCGCACCGCCTCAAAAAAAAAGGCAAGAAAACCCAAACACCACAACACTGTATCACAAGACTGAGAGGTCAAGTCTTCCTCTTACTTGAGGACAAAAGGAGCTTTACGTTTATAGAAAGGGGAAGAGGGTCACTTTCTGATAGCAATTCTTCTTTGTCATTTGCAGGGGAGCTTTGAAAGAGGTGCAATCCACTTAGGAAAAGGTCATAAGATCAAAATGGGCAAATATACATTATATGGTGGTTGGTCTCATGAGGCACATACGACCCTCCTACCAGTTGCTTACTTTGTAACAGAGGACTCTGGTGGGATTTGCCAAACCAGTGAGCCGAACTGCTGAGACCTGTGAGCCACGGCATGCAGAAACTCAGTCTGTTGTGATTTACAGGGTCATCATGTATCTCACAGACACAGAAAAGTAAAACTATTTGGGATTTAAAAAGCATGAGGAGTACAAGGGAAATTTACTTCTTAGATGTAATCCTCTTCCATGGGAGCAATATGTCTCAAGACCTAACTCATTTAGTCACAAATGCAAGCCTTGATCATCACCTTCTTTTTAGTACTCCCAGTGTCATTGGCAGTGTTACCTATTTTGATCTCACAGCTATTTTTTTCTTCAAAGATAGCTAAATAACCATGATCTCTGACTTAGAAACTATAGCTTTTGAGAAGCATGGACTCTCATATAACCACTCCACTATAATTTCTCAAGCAGCAATTACAAGCCTAAATGAGCTATAAAGTCAGTTCCTAGAATTTTCCTAGAAAATTCTGTCATATGATTGGTGTATACATTTCTAAACCTCTGCTTTTCGCAAGAGGGTTTCAGAGGCAAGTTCCTATGTACCAAGAGATTTGGGACTGTCTTGATTGACAATGTGATAGTATAGCATGGAAAAAAAAAGGAGATTTGCTGAGATCCATCACTTAGAAGGTTTTATAGCTTTGGATACACTGACACTGAATTATAATGCAGGGTAATCCTTTCAAAATGACAGAACGTCTCCCTGCCAGGAAAGAATGGCTCAATGAATATGAGAAGTCTAAGGTAGCAACAGCCTCCTTAATGAGTGTGTACTACCAGGTGGCAGATGCTACTTTAAAGAATGAAAGGTTCAGTGTATTTACAGAAACTTTACTTTGCCCCAAAATAGATTGGGCATAACATTACAATCAATATCTCCTTGGGACAAAATGAGGTTAAAACTTTTAAAGCCTTAAATAAGAGATGGAAGCCATAATTGTACAGAGAAAAAGAAATCTTTCTTGCTTGGTCTCTCTGAGGTTATATATTCCCTATCAAATGTACACATAAGGGGATGAAACTTGAGAGAAAGCTTGTGAAAAAATATTTAGACCATTTAAGTGTTTACTATGACTAAAACAAGGAAGATGGAGAAGATGTTGATGGACCAAATATGTAGGAGGCATTCAACACCTGCTGTAGGTTGTAGCCATCTCTCTAATGTAGAGAAGTAACATAGGCCCAGGTAATAGCTAGATTGCATCCTGTGGTGCACTACAGGGGCTGCAACAATAACTCCAGTCTTTACAAGGCACAACAAAAAGAAATGAGGGCAATTGTTCAAGCCCTGTCATGGGTGTGCATCTTGTTTTTCAGATCCTTTCCTACCTCAGTGGTGTCAGATTGAACTCTGCTCCCCTTGTTTGATATACTGAATGTTTAATAAACCCAGTTATTAAACTGCAAACTTAAAATCCCCTTTTATGCTCTCTCCTGCTTTCTCCAAATTGATAAAAAACCCAGCTGATTGCTCTATACTAGCCCACCTGTTAGTTTAGGGACATTTTCATGAAAGATATCACCAGAGTATACAATAAGTCTTGGTACTAGGAAATGCAGATTTTTTTCAACTCAGGTGTCTCCTATATCCTACTGGTTTGTGTCTTTTAATTCTATGTGACTGTGCTGCTGATTGATTTCTTCTTCACTGCCAGTCATAATTATGGAGCTGCTTGTAAGAATATTTAGTTATGTCTGTATGCTTTGCAGTTTGCTCCAGAAAAGCTTGCTGAAATCTGGGCTGATCTCTCATAAATGTTTGTTTCATAGCAGCCAATAATAAGCATGATATAATTATCTAGCTGTCAGATATTGAGGATACCATTGTGTTACCATCAGAAGATATGACTGGGCACTGTAGGCTTAGACAATAAATAGATATTAGATAAATCATTTTTACAGTAGCTCAGAGGAGAAGAAAATTCCCTTGGCATGGTTATTCATAGGTTTAGTTCAGAAAGAAAGAAATCAGTGAAGTTTCTAACTTTTATTCATAGGTTTAGTTCAGAAAGAAAGCAATCAGTGAAGTTTCTAACTTCTTGATCCTTTCTTTGCTAATCCCAGTTCATACTCACATTGAAAAAAATTACTCCCTTCTAATCTGTTTCTGGGAATGCTTGATGTTAACCTCAGGGCAAATTGCATGCAAGCTTGCTGTTTGCTGAGAAATACAAAAGAATACAAATAGTTCCTTGAGTATATGAACTAGTGAAAGTAATTTCCCATAGATTTGTGTCTTTTTGAGGTGGCTAAGAAGATATGAGAATTGTTTGACGGTTTTGTCATGATCTGGCACTTTTAAGTATGCTCCGTGTCTACGAGACACTAACAGAGTTTCTCTTTTCTGCCTATTTTCATCCATCTTCTAGTCCCATTAATTATCTTTACAATGCATCCTGCTTGTTCCAATTTTATTGAAATTCAGAGAACAGACATATGACACTTGCATGGCCAATAATAATAATAATATATACTGTTTATGCATAGGAAATTAGGCTAAAAAGCAAAAGGATTACAAATAATGGAGTATACTTGGCAGAGACAGTGCATGGAGACTGAATGGAATTAACACGCCTCTGAGTAGGAGGAAATTTGTACTACCCACACATACTTGTCTTTTGATAGCAATGTGATCGGTTTAGTCTGTACATCTGGATATGTTGTTCAGATGTTCAACATCATTAAAAGTTTCTCTTTAAAAGAAGACTTGCTTTTCCTGTTGCATTATCTTTCCAGTAATTGAATTAGAATTAAAGGAGTAGCTTTCATTATTCCCAGCTGCCTTTTGCAGACTAACCCTACAATGTATTCTCCTCTATCCTAATTCTATTTGCAAAGAACTTGAGTGATAGGATGTCCATAATTTCCTTGGAGAGACCATCACATGGTCTAAATGATTACATTCTGAAACACACTAACTGGGACACGTTTTTCCCCCTGTTCTGATATAAAAAGGTCCTTCGGGAATTTAACGAAACTAAAATTGACCATTGTTTTTAGGAATAATTCTGAACCTCTTTTTCATGAGGTAATGAGATCCTTTCTGTACAGTTTGGAAGACAACAGAAATCAAAAGGCCTGATTTCTATCTCTGTATTAGAATAGAAACCTTAAATAATCTACTGTATTTCCACAAGAAATAAAAAATACATTTTTGATTGGTAGTTATAATTTTTTCCCCATGCTAAATGTTTTCTCAGAAAAAGATAAACTTTCAGGCAAGGGATGTTTGTTCTTGAATGTACTTGGAACAAAACACAACCATTATTTTAACTGGTGGCTGCTGAATGGGAAGCCACAACTCTAAAATACTCCCACATTGCTGACTCGCTGTGCTTATGACCCAAGGTTTCCTAGGAAGGTAAGAAATCCTGAGAACGTTTTTTCCAAAACAAAACCCTGGAAGCCCTGGGAATCTTCCTTTCAGTGTGTCATCTGGGATTTAACACATGGATTTCAAGTTCTGGGAATCACAGCCCACAGACCCCTAGAGCTGTATCACAGCTCTAGTCGCTGACAAAGAACAAGGCATTTGAA
This sequence comes from Sagittarius serpentarius, assembly GCA_034782735.1. Classification (NCBI taxonomy): domain Eukaryota; kingdom Metazoa; phylum Chordata; class Aves; order Accipitriformes; family Sagittariidae; genus Sagittarius; species Sagittarius serpentarius. The sequence continues at coordinate 5,204,197 of JAVKLA010000027.1, forward strand.
CACTTTGTGACTTTTGGCTAATCATTGGAATCTCATTTCAACATTTTCCAAATGAAAACTTCATTTAATTAATCAATTTGAGGTTTTAGGTTTAAACTTTCTTAAAAAAATCAAACAAACAAGCTTTTTTTTATTACTGTTTTTTAAAAGCCACTTTCATAAAGAAATATTTTTCATTTCTTGGGAAATAAAAACTATACCTTCTGATCAGTACTTGTAGATTCCATGTGGCAGAGCAAGTATAGAAAAACTAGAAATTGATAAGAAACTTGGCTCCAATTTTGAGACTGAAATATTGGACGAAGTTGAAATAAATTGACTTCAGACAACTCCATAGTTCTACATTCTGATCTCAGAGCAAAAGTACTCCTGTAGTCATAATATTTTCTTTGTTTTTGAAAGCAAGAAATTTTAGAAAATTTTGGGAAGCCCTTTATGTGCAATATTTCCTGTTCATTTTTGCAAAGTCAAGAAGTTTACAGGACAGCATTTCAGAAAATTATTTAGACATACTGAGCTTTTTGCAACTCATTCTTCATGATTAAGGATTCGTTTCACAAGGGTATCATGATTTGCACATTCCAGCACCCATTTCCTTACTAGATTCTTTTCCCCTTAGTGCAGCAAAGTATTTTTTTTTTCAGTTTGTTCAGCTAAGCCCCTTCTGTTAACTACGACACCCACTCCCCTCTGAATGTGATTGTGTCTCCTTGCCCTTACCAGCAGCCGTTGGTGTCTGGAGATCCATCCAAAAGATGCCATCCCTCCCAGCAAAGCTACAGCCAGGCATTTTTTTGAGCTGAGTGATAGGAAGTTTTTAGCTCCAGAAATGCCTGGTAGGGGCATGATGGCCATTAATAAAAAAGCACACAAGCTTGACAGGAGTCCTTTAGTATGTCCTTGGCAAACATTTGCAGAAAATGGTGCCGATTTTTTGTACACTACTCCCAACTGCGTCATGAGAGAAGTTTTATCTGTCAATTGAACTTAAACAAGTCTCTTACAAATCTTGTAATGCAGGGCCTAGTAAAACAAACACAGTTGTCCCTATACCACATGAAAAAGTTAATTAAAAGACAAATACAATCTTTAGCTATGAATCCATACTGATCCCTCCAATATTGCTGTGGAGGGTTGACCCTGGCTGGATGCCAGGTGCCCACCAAATCTGCTCTGTCACTCCCCCTCCTCCGCTGGACAGGAGAGAGAGAACATAACGAAAGGCTTATGGGTCGAGATAAGGACAAGGAGAGATCACTTAACCAATTACCATCTTGGGGAAAACAGACTCAGTTTGGGGAGAAATGAACTTAATTTATTGCCAATCAAACCAGAGTAGGGTAATGAGAAATAAAATCAAACCTTAAAACACCTTCCCCCCACCCCCTTCTTCCCGGGCACAGCTTCACTTCCAAATTCTTTACCAACTCCCCCCGAGCGGCACAGGGGCACAGGGAATGGGGATTACGGTCAGTTCATCACACGTTGTCTCTGCCGCTGCTTCCTCTTCAGGGGCAGGACAGATCACACCCTTCCCCAGCTCCAGCGTGGGGTCCCTCCCACGGGAGACAGTCCTCCACGAACTTCTCCAACGTGGGTCCTTCCCAC
>JAVKLA010000027.1:5215259-5254396 GCA_034782735.1 Sagittarius serpentarius
GCAGGGACACCTTCCACTAGACCAGGTTGCTCAAAGCCCCATCCAGCCTGGCCTGGAACACTTCCAGGGAGGGGGCACCCACAGCCTCGCTGGGCAGCCTGTTCCAGTGCCTCACAGTAAAGAATAAATAAAGTCCCTAGATTTCTTAAGCAGAAAATAACAGAGGGATGATTGGGAGATATTTGGACTCTGGTAATCTGCTATTGATGCCTGGGTCTTGTGATGTCACTTGACGATCCCCAGCTCCTCACAAATCCCAAGAGCAAGGATAACAAAAGGCTGGGCATAGAAGGGCTGACCTTCAGTCTACTGGTCTTTGCACCATACAAGTTATTCAATAATAAGCCTAAAAAAGCTTTGCAAAAGCTAGCCTCTATTATTCTGTTTGTAAGGTAAGAGTCAGGAGATGAAGACATAAGGCTATCTATGACAGCTGGAAGACTAGAGAGGAGGCAGCTTTGTTTTTTCCCATCCTAAGGAGGACAGGACAAGGAAAGAAATGAAACCTTGTGTCTTTCTTTCATCTCTCAATTTCTGTACTGTCAGATGAAGGCCACCTGGAGTCTGGGACAGTGTAACCACCAAACCAAAACAGCCATCTGAGTTTAGCATGGCTAAACACACGCGTACTCTGACCTTGTAGTAGTATCCTACATCAGCCTGACAGCTGATGCTGGCCTCCTTATGTCTCTGCAAGGGTGTATGAAATAGGGACCGATAGAAGAGGCTAGAAGCCGTCTGGTATGTCATCTGTACTCATGGGGTTAGGGCTTCCATCAGTCATTGCTTTCCATCTCCTCTGCCCCCACCAACACACTGGTGTCCCTGGAGTCACCTCAAGGCTACTTACATTCCCATGAAATGAACAGGGCAGAAGTTGTTAGGTACATGTTGGTCAGTCTTCTGGTGCTGCTACTTGCATGTAGTAGGACATGCAAGTGGAAGTACATCCATTAAGGCGGAAAGTGTTAAAATTAGTTTTCCTTTTTTTACTTAAAATATTTATGCCTGCATAAAAGTACTAAATGTTTTTGAAACTGTTGTCAACATTCTGGTCAATTATTTTTTTGTTTTCTAGAAAACAAAGGTTCCTTTTAGACATTTTTTCCATCTAAAATAGTAGCTTCAGTGATGATTTTCTTTTTTTAATTAAGAACTATTTCTTGATTAAAAGTTATAAAATCATCACTGAACTTTTTCTTTCTGTAAAAGCCCTGGCTTTCAGAAAATGACATTTTTCTTAATAAAACAGTGTGAGTGACATTGGAGGAGGGAATTAAATTAATTTATGGGCTGAAAATGTATCCATTTCAATACAATTGAAAAGAAGTTTAGTATTTCTAGTAATATCTTAAAACTGAGTTTTCACTTTTAGGTCAGTTCCACTAGTGTCTGGTTTTCCAGGTGACTTTGGAAAAGATATACAGGTATTTTTTCGGGGGAGAAGGCTGAGAGAATAAAAAAAAATTAAATAAAATTTCTTCTGCAGAAAAAAAAAGGTGATTAAGATGATAAGATTATCACTACTTCTCAAATTAATTCAAGGGGAAAATCCTAGAGATAAAAGTTCTAAGGTATGTACAGGAATTAATATCCAGCATCACTTAACTATGTAGAAATTATGCAATTTTACTTACAGTGAAGAAGAGTCAGATAAAAGTCAATATTATTGTTCTTCTGCAGGCTCTTGAATACAAGTGTGGTGCAATTCCTTCATAATATATTTTTAATGAGCAATTTGACCATTAGAAGACTTTATTTGTCTGTTCATCTTCTGATGTCTCCATGGCTCCTTGTTACTACTTGAAAGCATAATGACAATGTAATCTATGAAAACTTGCCTGTATGGAAAAACAGGAGGCATACCTACAATAATTTGATGGTCTGTTGTAATATGGTTTTTATGAATCCCATATATTTCTTCTTTCTGTTTCCCATTTAATCTTTTAATATTATGTATTATTGATGTTCTCAATTCCTTGGGATGGAAGCTGTATTTTGTTCTGTCTTTATACAGTGCTTAGCACAACAGGCTATTTGTCTAAGGCTCCTAGATACAATAGTGGTGGTAAATAATACTTGTCATTGTCTGCTGTCCCTTTGAAAGATAAGAAAATTTATACGTATGATTTTATTTTATTTTATTTGTTTCTTTCCAATAAAAAGTTCAATACCACTGCAAGGCTATAGTAAATTGTATATGCCTGGTAAACAGCCTAAATTTACAATAATGTTACTCATAACAACAAAATTATCAAGAGCTTTTATGTCAGTGATATTTAAAGATCATTGTTCAAAAGCAGTAATGTAGAATGAGATAGGTTGCAAATGCAATTGTATATAAATGTTTTATATCATGCATAGACATAGCTCTTTGATGAGTGAGTACATGTCATTAAAACTCAAATATATTTATTGACTCTGGTGTCTGCAGGGTTGTCATGTAGATTAGGCATTCTGACAGCATTTTGTTAATAACTTGATACTTAATTGGTAGTTTTTTAGGTTCGTGGCTTTTCTTTTTGATTTGTATAGTATTATATGATCAGGTATTCAAAATAAATAAAAATCAAGCAAATGTTGTTAACCGTCAAGAGTTCTTTTCAAAAGTGAAAACTATAGTCTCACTAGTTTATGCAGAACTTAAAAACTATGTTTTTCTGAATAAAATTTTCTGATTTTTTAAAAGAATAGTTGCGAAAACTGTATTTACGTTAAAAATATGGATTTGTTTCACTTACAATTTAGTGTTTAATTCTAAAGATATTTCATTAAACATAGCCATTAGTGCTTTATTGTGAAAACAGCAAATTGTAACCCGTGTTTCCAAAAAACAAATTTCAGCTGGGAAATAGACACAAGAGATTAAAAATAAAACATTAAAATGAAGTCATGTGGCTGGATGTGTAACTCACATGAGCTGGGCAATCATAACAGATTGAGTTTTGATGCATAATATCACTCAGTAGTTCATTAGTTTGGCCAGCTTTTGAGAATATGCATTCTTAGGGCTATTAACCTTAAATTATTTTTCAGTATGTCTATTGTGCTTAGATTTATATAGAAAAAATCTTTGCTTTGCAGTTCTTTCTCCCCCAAACCTTTTTTTTGACAAGAATGTCTTGAGACGCATTTCCCAGAAGAATTTTTCCTCCAGCCAACTTTCTCTGAAGAGGTGTTTCACTAAAGAGCTTTTTTTTCCTCTCTGATTCAGTAGTAAGCCGAATGTCATCACAGGATTTTTTTCCCCCCTGCTGCTACAATCCTGTAACAACCCCCTGTTGATAAATCCATTCTAATACCGGCTCAGGGTCTTGTGGTGCAGCTAGTACTTGCTTAACTAATAGTAACAGAAAGATGGATTGTGCGCATATTGCAAGTGGATTTAACCTTCAAGAAAATAACAGCTCAGTTTTTACTTGGCAAGGATCTTGTTCCAGATCTTTCTTTACTTGGTCCAAAAGTTAGTGCCAGAAACCAGCTGCACATGTGAGGTACAAACCAGATGGTTCACTGAAGCTGCACCCTATGCTGCATCCAGGAGATACTTAACAGCTTGAACCTTTCTAGGAGTAAGAAATTACATAGCTTTTGGTGGGTATCATGTTCCTCCTGAGTTCTCTGCCATACAGTCCTGATGTAGAGGCTTTTTACCTTTGCAGGAGGATTTTCGTATTAATTTCTAGCATCTGCTCACATATTGACACATTTTTCATTGATACAGATGTTAACCGTCGCTGTATACAGGCCCATTACATCTACCGAGAAGTAGAAATATCCACCCATGGTACCTTTGCAGTCTCTCTTCCAGGATTTTTTCCTCCAAGAAAAATATGTATGTGAGCCAGGCAGAACGTGCTGCCTTCTGCTGAACACCTGCTGTCAGCTCAACAGCACCCGCAGCAGCACACCCACGTGCTCGTGGCAGCCGCCTTGCCGCAGCAACCGTACTTTGGCACCAGAGTCAAATGCTCATTGGTTCCCGCTGTGATATCTCCCTGTGTCCCTCTGTGAATTATCACGCTAGAGATCCTTGAAGGAGTTGTGGTACCTACACAGGAGGCTGCAGCACCGTGTGAAGGCTGTAACTCAGTCCCAAGACCAGTACAGCTACTGGCAGCAAGACACGATGACTGGGCATGTTGCTCCCACAGGTTTGTGCCACACATCTGCTATACAGTAGCTAAAATAACCTTCCTCACTCTCTGTCCTTTTGCTCTTGACATGTTTCTATCTTCCCTCTTCCCATACCCCAAAGTCCCTCTTTCATCATACCCAAAACTTTGGGAGGATTCTTCTACCTACATGACTGCAAAGTATATGACTACATCTGAACTCTTTATTCAGCCTCCCTTTGCAGTTGGGAAGGAAAGCACACATTTCTAGAGAAAAATCTGTTTTACCCGGAGGCTGGTGTCTAGAATGGGTCAGATGAACCATACTTACAAGAGCTTTTCTCTCTATTGATTATAAGCACATTTGGACAGCATGCTTAAGCAAAGATGTCTCCATTGCAGATAAATCTAAATTTCCGCAAAATCAATTCCATGATATAATCCCAATTTCCTTACTTAACTGTGAAACATGGATATTTCCTAATGTCCTGCTTTTTCTACTTCCCAATCCCCATAAACACTACCCAAATAGTAAGAATATACTCACACTCTTACTTTATGAAACATTGCTTTCATGAAAGCCTTTAAAAGCCCTCTTTGAGAAGAAGGTATGTGATACAGAAAGTAAAGACAGAGACCGTTCTCACCCTGCACATAGATCTTATGTTTAGTAGAAATTATTTGTCAACTGTAGGAACAGTAAACCTCAAAGGCAGAAAATTGATAGCTTTGGTAAAATATTTGAACTTAAGAGTAAGACCAGACTTCAGCCTGATTTGAATAAAGATTAGATTTCTTGTATTTGATGTCTTTTGTTTGCACATAAAGTATTTGTGTTGCAGAAAAAATACCTGTTTTACTCAGTAATACATTTAGTCACTAATTCATAGCAAGACTTGACTCATTAAATACTTACATGCTCTATTTATTTTACATTGTGTTTTCTGCTGTTAATGCCTCTTTGTATTTCTGCCTATTTGTAAGTGTTCTCAGTTGTGTAATGGTTGCACATATTTTTTACTTTCCAAAATAGAACATCAGTGGAAATTACTATGGTTTGTATAATCTGAAAGGAAACTTCAATTTTAATGAAATAAATTATAAATAAGAGCCTTTGAACGAGTTTTTAATTGTTTAGTGGTACCACCTGGTATGATGATCTGTCACAGTACTGTTAATGAGGAATTTTCAGCCTTTGGTGGTGGAAGAAGTGTTAAAGCCAGGAGTCAGTGGATGAATCAGCTACCAAAATATCAGTTTGACAGCCTTTCAAAACATTAAAAGAAGTTGTTGCTTCTCTAAGAAAAAAGAAACCATGACACTTTCCTGATCTTTGCTTCCCACTGTTTTGTTTTGCATATATATTCAATCACTGAAATCTTGTGCATTACTTAAGTGAGAAGCATTAGAGCAGCCCCTAGGTTGAGTAAACAGAAAATATTAATTGCAGTATTGGGGGAATATAATTACTTAGTCTTCTGTACAAACAGCAGTACTGGAAAACATTTCTCACTTTGTATATTCTATACAAGCAGGTGACTCGGGTAGGATTTTCAAAAAAATGTAGGTATTGTAGAAAGCTAGTCTGAATTTGTGGTATTTTGAAGTCGCAGATTATGGATATCCTTCTTGAAAAATGTCAACTCCATATCAAAACAGATTGCACTTTCTTAGGTCTAGATTCTCAAGAGATAAGTGATAAATCTGTAGGTAAATCAGGTACCAAGAAATTATCAAAATTTCTAATTAGCTTCCTCCTCTCTCCATAGGCACCTACAGCTCTATGGGCCAGCAAAAATGGTACCATGTAAAGGCTCATACAGCTCAGCAGGTAGCCAACTGTTCATACTTATAAAATTTGAGTAAAAATTTGATTTCTTGTTTCTGGTGTCTTCTATTTGCACAAAAAATCATTGGTGTTGCAGAAGAAATATCCATTTTCTTCTCTAATTCACTTTACTGCTACTCTTGTATATCGAGTGTGACCAGATATTTCTGAGGTGTTCTGAATACAGCTCTGTCATGACTTGAGAAATTCCAAAGCAATAGCTGTGTTTTGGAGGTAAGAAATAGGCTGAAATTTACATTTTGTGTCATGAGTTGGAATCTACATCTCACCTAACATCCACAGTACCAGGTTCTTCAGGTTTTTGACAGTCCTAGTTCTGAGATTTAATCTGCCTTCAAAACCATCCTCCATGACTGTATTTGAGTCCCACTGAATGAAAAATTTGTATTTTGGTGGGATCCACCTTACAAAACTCTGAACAAAATGACATAAACTGAAAACACGGTATTAATGGTGCAGGGAGGTTAGCTTCTAGGAGAGACTAGTTTAATGACCTACCATGCTTCAAAGATACATTACTACCTTTTCATCCTCCGTTTTTTTTTTCCTGTAACACAAAGTCCTTATTGAAAAGCTGATACTGTACAAATAATGATCAAATAAAACTATTCCTGTAAAGAATGTATCTGTTGCTTCTAATTATTCTTTTTAGAAAAGTTGATTCTATTGAAATAAATTTAGCTTTCTAAAATATAATTGTCAAAGTGCATGTCAATCTTACATTTTGATGGAACATGGAAAGATGGAATAAAAAAAAATGCTTTTCCTCTTGGAATGCTTTTGCTTTATGTTTGCACTATACTCATTTTGTCATGCTGAAACAGTACCTCAGCTATGAGATACCCTCATTACAATTTCATTTCTGGGACTGCAAAGATTTCTTCACTGCTTTTAAGGCAAAACTTGCAGCTTTAATAGAGGCTGAGCTTAGCAGAATGTCAAGGCCAAGCCAACCACTAGGATTTTTCAGCTGTCCGTACTTATCTTACTCTGAGATTTCTTTTATTTAATAAAGTGTTCTAAGAACCAATATAAAGATAGTAACAAAAGTAACTAAATCTGAACCATGGTTAAAATAGAAACTTAGTGTGGAAGAAAAAGCAGTAAAATACAGTAAATCCTTATTAATTCATACTGGCAGAGTCATCACTTATTATCAAGTGCATGTGCAAACAGCAAATGAGCAAGCTGAAGACTCACAGAAATGGTAAATGCTAACCCGAGTTCTTGAAAAACCAAAGTACCTTTATAGTGTGAGACCTCATAACTACATTCCCTGTGAAGTGGAGATAATGTGGATTTTAGATACTTTTCTGCTTATTGATAATGCACATGCTGCCGCAGCATACCTTATCCATGGAAAAATATTAAGTGTATAAATCATATCAGCCTATTCCTTTCTGTCTCTTAGGCTCTCTGGGTTGAAGCACTGCTTGTTAGCTTGCTTGCTTTTCTACTTTTTACCTCATTTTCTTCCTCTACTTTTTTCCTTCTATTCTAGGAAACTTAGGCCAAATGTCTAGTTTCACACAGCCTCCTGCTGAGAAAGATCTGAGCATTTTTGTTTATTTTTTTTGTGTCATTTATTCTGAACATCCTGTGTTTATTTTTTACTGGCAATTTCACTTTCGGGAGACTGCAGATGTGATAAGAGGGTGTTGATTTAAAAGCACGAGAGTGTGTGAGTAAAAATTCCAATGATTTTTTTTTGCCATTTCCAAGTATAACCAAATTTTCAGAATGTGTCAGTATTCCATAAAAAAATCCATTCCATAGCACCCAAACGTGATGATGAATATATCATAAAATCATATTGCAGCAACCCCCCCTCTTAATATTCTCCCTCCTCTGGCAGGAGAATGAAAGTTATGTCTGAGAATCTCATCAAGGTTAAGAGCATCTGCCTAATTCACAAAAGCATCCATCATTTTAAGGAGAATAAAAAGGCTAAAGGTTTTGGTCCACCCATAGCAAGAAGCAATTTTTCCATCTGTTATTGCATGGTTATCCAGGAGCTGAGCAACCGAAGTAGGATTGCAAGGCTACAGAAGTTATAGTGTCAAGTGACATCTATGCTAACTGGACGGCGAAAAAAAATAGATTGAGGTGTCCTCACTACAATATATGACTAGTACTTAGCTTGAAATTCTTTTTCAGTGATGAAAGAGTTAAGTCAAAGATTTTTGAAGAGCAGTATTTTTGTTTGCTCAATTACTAGTTTGAATGAAGTTGTGCCTTCTAGGTTTTGTAGTTTATGGAATGCTTGCTGCAGATATGAATATTGAATAGGAAAATATTAGTAAGTATTCACAATTATTACCTCACATACTGATTTTTAACACTACAAAACTTCCTATTCATCACATGAATTAGGAGTTCATGTAGTATAAAAGAATATTATGAAAATTACTGTGTTTGTTCAAGGCTCATTTTTCAAATGTACTCTTTAGCTCACAGAAAGGATTGTCAGAAACACTTTAAATGAAGGTTGCATACCTAAATAATTAATAGAAGATTAACAGAAATTGCTTCTATTCCTTATGAATTATTGACCTTTATTTATTTTGAAATATTTAAAATACAGCTATCCAGAAATCTAGGCGCATTCAAAGGTCATTTTGCTAGCACAATTTATGGACAGGGTATCTTGCGCCATTTCCTACATCACCCTGAACAGAAACTTTTCTGATCTCCCTCTTATCACCAGAATAACTCCCTTTTTCTGTTTCCTTCATTTCCATTTCCTTTCATTGGCACTTCATCCCATGGGAAGAAATGAGAAATTTGAATGGAAGGACACTAAAGCCTGAACCTAGGAGAGCAAGTTCAAAGTGAAGAACTGAAAATGGTTTGCTCCCTTTTCTACATTACTGCTAAACTTCAAAGACTCTTAGCCCAAAAGTTTCATCTGGTGTGTATTAAGCTGAGAGAGAAAATGCCAAACTTACTGAAGATAGCTTTATTATAGAGCTATATAGAGTATTATATGACGTGTTACTTCAAGTATTACTTCTACAGATTATTTATTTTATTTCCTGTGACGGTGTGTCGGTGACCCTGAGATTTCAATCCCTTACCCCGTTCTACATTGACTAGTGGAGAAGTCACCCTCTGAAAGCAGATCCTGTGGCATCTGTGAAAGATACCCCATACAGGCTACTCTACACACGGAATATGACACACTCTCATGGGGCATTATAGGAGCGGACAGACCTTGAATCAACAGGAATTGACCTAGCAGGCATTTCTTAGTCATGGATGTGATTTGTATGAGCTGCTTGGAAAAGGCTGAGAGGCAAAGCCACGGAAACAAACAAAAATTCAGCATTTCTTCTGCTCCCAAGCTTCCTTAAATTTTATCATGGCCTTAGATAAAGAGGTGATACATTCAGGGGCCTGGTTCTAGCCTGGAACGCAGGGCACCTGGGATTTGTTTCTTCCTCCATCAATAACAACCACTCTTTGACCCTGGGCAAGTTGTTCTCTGTGTATGTGCCTTCATTTCCTCTTCTACTCTGTGTATGTTATGCTCCTTTAGAGACCATATATTATCTTAGAGACGTACAGTGCCTAACACAAGAGAAAAAGTGAATAATGAATTGTTTGTGGAATGCTAAATTTCTGGCTTGTCTGACCTAGAATTAATAAACAGGAGGAGCCATTAAAAATCAAACAAAAATCACAGCAGTTTTGATCCATTCAGAAGGACGTTGGATTGGGAGAATACTTTAGGCATTGGAGGAATACAAGCAAGCTTATGGCATTTTTGTCCAGTTATAAGCTTTCTTTCCTGCCCTCTTTTGCACACACACGAAAAATTGTACATGAACCCAGGATATAAAAATAGCCAGTTTCTGTCTTTGATTGAGGGAGAAAGACACAAGCCAGATTTATTGGCTGTCTAGAGACCTTATGTTCAGTTTTCTCTTGTCACATTCGCACCAATTAAATGTGAGAGTTTATATGTTGTCCTATCTGTAAAGATGACAGCCAGATCCTCGTCTGGCTCATTTAATTGTCTCTGTGGGAGAAGTTCCCCCACCCTTGTACAGCAAACAGTATTTCATATACCTACTGTAAAACCCTGTTTGCCTGAATATTTTCAAGCAAAAAAAAATTGTTCAGAAAAAAGTGATATGTTAGAGAAGACTGTATTCCTTTCTCTCAAGTTAGCACAAGTTTTTAAAATGGAATTTAGAAACACATTATTAACTTGAAGGTGAAACACCATATGTAATACCTGCTGTACCTATAAAGACGTATATCACAAGTAAGTGTTCAGGTCAGGTGTTGTTGCTAGCATGCACAATTAAGTTACTGTTGCTACCTGGAATGCACAATCAGTAACTGAGGGACCAGTGAAGTCGTCATGCTCCACAAGAAAGTGTAAAAAAGCAAGCAAAACTTTCCAGGTGAAGTAGCTGATCCTCTCTCCTATATTTTTTCCCCCAGTCTCATTGCAAGACTTCACTCTTCTGTTGCACCTTTAAATATCTCTTTTACTCAGTTCCAGGGTATTAGCCAACTATATCGCAAAGCTCAGACAAGACAGATAATTAGTACATTTCCATATACATGATAGCCTACAGTGGCTTTTCCATTTTTTTTAACAGGATTTAGTCAATAATAGGAAAATTAGCTGATTAATTTTAAGCATGGACATTAAGTAATTTGCCAAATTTTTTTGACTAGCAAAACTGATGAAGCTCAGAAACTGTTCTTTGTTGTAAAACTGGATCATAGGAACCAAGGGGTTCTGAGAATTAGAATACCCTCTAGAAGTTAGAGAGTAAATATAAAAATATTTGGCAAATTATATAAAACGTGATCTTCACATGAAGTATTTCCTAAATAATCTTAAGATTTTACCTCGCTACAGAATGTTAGTCTTTTAAAGCTGAAAAAAACCTGTCTTTTAATTATAAAGTAACCATGATTAAACTGAAATTTTCTCCTTTATAAATGTAGATCCAGTCCTTTGTTATTTTGTGACTCCTACCGTGAACAAAACGGACCTAACAGCCTGTTACTTGGCTACAAGCTGCTATAAAATGAAAAGATTGAGATTTGATAATATTCCAAATGGAGATTTTTAAGAAACACTGATAGTGTGTCCTAATGTTGCCAACAAAATGAGGTTGTATTTCCAGTATAATTGGAGTCATATACAGTAGCTGTTGAAAGCGATGTATTTTCACTAGGATGTGTATTTTATGAGAGATATTATGATGTCTTTACATATACTAACTAGTACTATATTCAATTACTGTTTCCACCAGCTTCATAAGTACAGTTGAAAATAGGTAAAGGTATCAGAATCTATTTCAAAATCAACGCATAATGTGACTATTTCATTACTGTTCTGTTAATGAGAAAATGTCTGCATTTCATCTTCTTTGTTGTTGTTTCAATGAAAGATCAATGATATTCTGTGCTTTAAAGTCACAAATTCTCTGTTTAAAAATGTATTTCTTCTTTTTGCAGCATTAACCAGCAAAGTTTTATTGCAAGTCATTCTTTTTAGTATTCCTTTTACATTAAAACTTTCCCCATTACTTCTGTTTACATGTCTGATACATAGAGCGAGGTCTACTTTTACTTTCCAAATCCTTTCTGCTTTACTGAAGCAGAGGAGGACGTCATCTCCAACTGCTAAGAATCATCTTTTTGCCAGTTGCAGCCATTGAGATCTGCTTGAAGTTAAAATAGATCTGTTCATTTTCTGACTACCACTCAGTACAGTTCAGTGAACTGTCATGCTGAAAAACAAGTAGAGAGTTCCTGAAGCAATGCATTACATTTGCATCTTAGATTACTTTGAACATATTCATTTTAGCTCATTCTTTGAAGCAATTTTCCACCAAATCAGCAGTACTCCAGAAGGCAACTTATACCTTTCTGGCATTTTCAGCTTGTGTTTATAAAGCAGGTTTTTCATTCAGATCATGAAGCATTTCAGGAGGTAGACTTTACCTTACGTTTTATCCCAGGTTTTATTAGCAGCTGTGATAAAGCATAATGATACAATAAATATTATTTACAACTGAAGGCATCCTGTTACCACTAACCTCCCCATTTCTGGGTGGGATGAGTTAAGAAAAGACTATTTAATTTCTTGCTTTTTCAGTGCCTTCCCTGGATTATTGACATTCATCCTTAGGTTCTCTGTAGAACAATGGTTCCATGTTAGGCTTCTGTGATTTCACTGATGGAAAATAATTTAAAGAATAGTGCCTGCAACGAGGCAGTGTGGGTTTTTAATGGCCTTTAACTTGTGACATACACTTATTTGAAAAAGGAAAAAATGCCAAGTGACCTACATACCTACTGTAATGACTTTGCCTTTAGGTCCTGAAAACACTCTGAGTTTTGGGGGGATTGTGGTTTTTTTTTTTTACTGCACTAGAAATATACAGGACTCTACCAGAAAGACAAAATATATTGCAATAACTATCTGTGCTAGTGACTGCATTGTCATAGTCAATGATGCATTCCTGATTTATTCCTTTACTGCAGTGAACAGTCACCTACTTTTTGAAACTGGTGACTACAGATGTACAAAACTTCTTAATAAAACATAAAAATCAGGAGAAATTGACCAATATTCAGGTTCTAGGACCAAAGCAAAATCTGCGTCTTATTCAGTATAAAATACTTTGAAAGTGAGGGACTTGTCTTTATTCCAGCTGTCTTAGGTCTATATTCTAAATTGCTCAAGGTAAAAAATTCAAATTCAGTCTTTCCCATCTTGTTGTTTTTGAAAGACAAAAAATTGTTGGAGTCCTTAAAACACTGAATTAATCTAATGGCTCATAGTTCCCAGCAATAATTTATACTGGCCAATATTGGTAAGTAAGAGGGGACCAGAAAACAGTGGATAAAAACAGACAGTCTAAAGTTTAGACTTTAATGATAAATGAAGTAATGTAAGAGATTAGACTTTTCTTTAAACCCTTTGAAAACCCACAATTTGACTGATTTGGAGAGAACTAATGCACAGGAAGAGGTGAGCTGTGGCACTGTGCCAGCTACATGCCAGTCTCTTCCTGCTGTTGCCTCCTGGCATCACAACAAACATTATAAGCCTCCACCACCCCAATATTTAGAAATAGGACAAAAGGGAACCAAAGGATTATATAGCTATACTTGCCTTAGTTAAATCCTCAGTGGACATTGTGACTGGAATGACAACTTTTTTTTTTGTCCGATTTACATCGATTCTGATTTCTCTTTTTTTTCCTCTCCATTCAGTTGTTCCTTTCCTATCTCTGTTTCCTGCTTTCTGTTTGAAAACAGTCTGACTTTGCCAGCCAAGACAGATTTTTTGCAGTACTGCTGTAAGCCTGTGACCAAAAAAGAAGTTGAAAGCAATGCCTTGAATGCTATGACATTGACACGAGTTTGCCAGATCTTGAAATAGCTGATAAAACCATACCCTATGCCTGTTTTTTTTTCTAGCAGCAACCATGTACTTAAGAATCAAGAACCAAAGCTGAAGCTGTTTCTCCTTTTTTTTTTCATTTTCTTGTTTTCCCCACCCTTTTTCTCTTTTGTCCTTTGTTTCTTTGTTTATTTTCAGGAAATAGGATTGAATTCCAACGAGAACAACTGCTCAAGCCCTTCTCAATAAATGTCTCTTTCCAAGAGAGGATGACAGTTACTGACATTAATACCATCTATAAGACTGTCAAACAGCGTAAGGATTTTTTATAAAAATATGTCAGTGAATGGAAAAAGGAATGGAGTGAAATCTCTGCTCAATTCTCTACATTTCAGTGTAAATCTTTTTAACCATTTTTTGTTGTATTCCTTAAAAGTGCTTTAAAAATTCTTGTGCTCATTGTTTTTCGTGGGGTGAAGCAGGCTGAGGTCTCTGTATAAAAACACCAGTTAACTGCTTAGTATTGCACGGTGACATTATCATATTAAGAACCTTGTCTTTCTCAGGCTACTTATTCCAAGATATTTCATATGTTGCAGTCCCAATTTAGATAAAGTTTTTTTGTGATTTTGTTTTGACTTTTAGTTTTTTGAGTTTCAGGCTGTGAAGTAAAATTCAGGTGAAGTGAACACCTGAGAACTGAAATAGCAGAGAGGGCTCAGTTGAACCTCTCTAAACAAAAAACATTGACTTTCATTTTTCTGTACTAACTTTTTACCAAGAGTGTGAAAAAACCCTGAAATTAAATTAAATAATTTTTACATACGAATTTAAAACTAGCTGGGTATAAATTCAACACAGGTCCCCAAACGAAACAATAATAGAATGAAACTAGAAGGCTGGACTTCCATTCAGAATCCGTATTAACATCTGGAAGCATTCAGAGTCAGGACCAGGCTCAGTCTGCTACGAAAGACAAGATAAACAGTTTTTCTAATGCTTTACCTGTATGAGGATCACTTGCCACTGCTTGTACATGTGGCCTGGCCCTGCCTGTTCTATTAGCATGAGTTTATCCAGACTGACAACAAAACTAAGTGGATTGTAAAATGACCAAACAAGAAACAAACCTGACTTCTATATCTCTTCAATCAGGTATTGAAAATGACAAAAGTTAGAAAAAGGATTAAAAATTCTGGCATTGTAAGAAGCAAAACATGAGCGCTGAGGTCAGCAGCAACCATCTCACAACCTGAAGACTGCAGTCGCTGAACAAGGCTTCTCTTCTGAAGGAAAACTTGATAGACACGACTGCCTCAGAGAAGGATGTTGGCACAGCTAACGGCTAGCACAGAGCTGTTAATTATTCTCTCTTTTGTCTTTGACTGTAAAAATGCCACTAGGGTTATGCAGAGAATCTAACCTAGGTGAATGAATTTTTTCTGTCCTGCACATGTTTTCTTGTTAATAGTTCCATGATATTGCCAGCCAATCCACTACAACATTTAATTTATTTCAAGGAAGATGTGTAAACATTTACCCTACATGGCATTTCCTTGCCTATATGACAATTTTTATTCTGGGGTTACATGAATATAGCATTCTGTATCAACAAGAAAAGAAAAAACAGTTTTTTTAAATTAATGGCCATAATCCTTACATAAAATGCTGAAGCTATTACATGAAAAAAAAAAAGGAATTTCTCAGAAGCTTACAATAGGAAGCAAAAAATAAACATCTTGGATATAAAATTACATGGAAGTCATGTAAATTATTAGCCTGGATTTAATAGCTAATAATAGCACTTAAAGTAGGACTTTGTAAATTTTTAATAGGGCTTTCATGCCTAGTTTAACTTCTTTTTTTAACAGAAGCTGAATAAGTTCCATGTATTTTTGGCAATGTTCTTTTATAATGTTCTTCCATAAAAGGATTATTTTTATAGATATATATGCTTTAGTTCCCCATGTAATCCTCACACTCTTCCTAATTCTCAAATAAAGGTTCTAATCTGTTGTTTTGGGGACAATTATTGTGCTGGCAGTAGAATTTTCTGGTGATGACAATAAGGGCACTGACTAAGAAATGTTCTGAAAAAGCTATGCGTTTAGAAAATGATTTTAACATGGTGCATCATGTTTGATTTCAGTCTCTGGTGGCCTAAGAATAAAAGATACTTCATAAGCTTGATTATATGTTTATTGGCAGGTCCCTACTACATTTAAACAATCAATGACCTATCCTTTATGAACTCTAGTGGGGATATTATTATTATTATAATTGTGATTGTGTCATAGTAGTACTTTGTTCCTATAGCTACATACTCTAATAATTTATATAGTAAAACATGAATCCTATTCTATCATGCTTAGTAGACAAAAAACATAACAAAGAGAAGCATGTCATATAATCAAAGCCACACAGAAGATACAGGAAAATAATCCTTTTCCTAAAGCCATGGTATTGTAGGCAAAGGAGGTTCTCAGGTGCACAAGACAGGGTAAGTTTCATGCCTGTACAAATGTCAGCTGTGGATATAGAAAGGATTATTTCATCAGACTGTGGAGCGTAACTTAGCTACAGCTTGACAACAATACTCTCAAAGTTTTGAGTGAGAGTTTACATTCTAAAACAGAAAGAAAATCCCAAATACTTCTCACATTTCACTTCTAAAAGCAAAGGAAACAAAACACTCAAAGAGAAACACTTGGAATTGATAAGAGAGCAATGTCAGAATCAAAGCAGGTAGTAGTCTTGCATCTTCAACATTTCAGGTATTCCACGGGGATAAGCATTTGTTGAAACGTAGAAGTTGTGGTTAGCATTCAGAAATGCTCCTTAGATGTATAGGTGAGAGGCCAATCCTTGGTACAAAATTGAATATCATCAAAGAACTTCAGAATCTAGCAGCTCACTCCAGCACTAGGGAAGGAAGAGAGTAGAAATTTTACCCTTAGCTCCCTTTTGCCATTTATGCTTTCTTTGCACGTGTTGGATAAATGTTGTAAAAGTCATTTTAGCAACCAAATGTCTCTGAAGGGATTGACAGATGAATCAGGCAGGATCAAAAGGGCAAGTCCTTTGGAAATTCTTGGAATAAAGGAATATGGGGATGAAGATCTGATTTTTCCTCTCTTTCCCAACGCTTTCCTATTGTCCTCAGGGAAGCTTTAAAAGGGAAAGCACACTCTCCAAGTGACTGTATGGACAGACTGTAGCCATATAGAAAGTATTTGTGGCTCCTGCTCATATGTTATGTCGAAGTTACCGCTGCCATTTATGATCCCACCACCTACTTTTAGTCTCCCCTCGCCTACTCCTTGAATACGTATTCTCAAACTAGCAATATATCTCATACAGTCTTTGTGAGGACACCAGGAATAAAATTCAGCAAAAAGCAAAAACCTCTTAGAGGTTTCTCCTCAGATCACCAAGAGTATTTTCTGTGAGGATTGCATCAGATAATCTTCACTCAAGGGGCTACAAATGATCACTTCCAAGTGACACAAGGAAGACAAATGCAATGTCACTTCCTCACCTTCAGAGAGCTTTACAGCAGGAGGCCAGTATGCTACAACTCACAATGTTTGCCAGCCAAAGGTGACTGAGGTAACTGCATTGTCCACCTACACCGCCGACAGTCCTAAGAGGAAAGTTGTCCCTGCTGAAGGTGTCATGCAGGTTGTCTTGCTCTGGGCAGCTCGTGCCATGGCCAAGACAGATTGAGAGAGTTCCCTGTGCCAAAGCCGGTCTGAGTTGGGTTTCTCTTCAAGGTTACGGACATCCCAGGGACACACTGGGGGTGAAGTCAGCTCGATACACCCACAATTACTCAAGAGTTATCAAAGCTCAGTCTAAAGATAATGAAAACAGAGATTTAAAAGTGTGTCAAATTCATACATCAGGCAGATATGCATAGAATCAATCTACCACAAGAGCTTTAGATCAGAAAATCTCAGGGAAAGGATGTAGGAAAGCTCCCTAGAAGCATTTTATCATCTATAATGCTAAACTGGCAATATGCAGCATGTGTTAAAGGGGACATTTTAGTTTCCGTGTTTAATTGAATAAAAGTGAATACAGTAATTTAGCACCTGTGGGAGAAAATCATACATAACTTAAATGATTTTGTATGGCTGTGCATGGTGCTTACATTAGTTAAGCCCTGAAAGTGAGGGCAAGACAGGAACAAAACAGCCACTCAGACAATAGCACAATTAGGTAACGATTTGTTATATGTGATTGAAATATATGGTCCTATAGAAGTTAACAGCAAACTCACACTGGTTTCCAATGGACTAAATATTCATGTAGCCATAAATACCCCCACCCCCAAATTCTTACAACTACTTCATATGCAATATTCATAATATGTTCTCAGACTTTCAGATACAATACCTTACATTTCAGAGATCTCCTAGATTCACAAAGTTTGCTTCTGAAGCATCTGAATTTATATTAATGTTGTTTGGTTTTGTAAAAAACCCAAATCACCTAGTTCTTTTTATCAGGAAAATTTAAACATAATTATCAAGATATAACTTCTTATTTGCTTTTGGTTTCCATAAACATGATTAAAATTCTTCCTGGCCCTGGCACAACTCCTGACCTTCTACATACAGGAGGAATCTGTTCTATAGGACCTTAGTCTCCAGTCTGAATATTTAACTGAAAAATAACACTCTAGCTTATCCTAGCCAGCTAGTAATGATGATAGGGAATTTTTATTCATCTAGGAACATTTCCATTCCAAATTTAAATGTGTTGGTTCAACTCATCCTAAAATGGAGAGATAAGACATTCAGAATTGCATTTAGCTCCCAAAGCCGTTCACAAAACAAGTTTCAAGAGATAAATGTCACATCTAGGATTTTGACTTTTGCCCACCTCCTGTTCCTCAAACATTTGGTCAGAAGAAACAGAATTCAGATTTTCATAATCCTTCAGGGACTTCTCAGCCTTATGGAAAGGGCAATATATTTTAAGCCACTTAGAAGTGTGTTGACAGTGAAATCAGATTATACCAAGAAAGGTGCCTGCTTTGAAAATTCACACTTTCAAGAAGCTGTTTAAACACATCCATTTCAATTTCTTTCTTTAGATATGTGGCATTCTCCTAATTCTCTTTATTCATTTTCAGAAAATCTCTATTGAACGATAGTTTTGGACGGTCTTGTCTTGGTATGTGCTCTCCAGCAGCTTGTAAATCTGATATACACCAGAGGAGGATGATCATATTTCACTCTCTGCAGTAGAGTAACTTCCAACACTCTTCTCCAGGATTTGTTATACCCTAACAGAACAGTATAAGTAATTGAACCTTTATTGTTCGGATTTTTTCTTTTCTTCTTTTTTGCTCACAACTGCAAGGTAGTTTGTGATTACTAAATGATATCCAAACTGTTTTCTTTCTCAAGCACCCTTTTGTTCATCTTCCTCTCATGAATGCAGCATACCTGTGTCAGGGGAAGGACAAATTTCTTATATAACAGAATCTGCATTTTTCTTTTAAGCCCACCTCGTTGTTGTAATAACTGACAGATAATGAACTGCAGTCACCCTTTCTATGGCAGGGAGTGCAAATACTTAACCACCGTATATCAACCGGAGAGTCTATATGATATATATATTTACAAATGCTGGTATCAGTGAATGACGTGGTCTCAAGCAGCTTTTCCTCACCATGTGGTTTTATGCACTATACTGTAAAAAATGTGTGGTTATGCTTTTTATTTTTTTCTTTTTTTTTTTTAATACGAGGGCCTTATTGTTCCAAATTTTTAGATGATACCTAATGCCACATCTTCAGCTGCCTTCCGTAAACGGGTGTATGTGCTGGAGTTCTCATCCCAGATATATTCCTACAGAAACAATACATATAGCTGCACTGGGGCTGGAAAGGGAAGAAGGGAAAGGTACTTTACCTTATAATAGCAATTAGAAACTTGCTTTCTCAACCTGCAGTAAATTTCACATAGAAACACATGTGATTATTTTCTCCAATAAGTTCTAAACCAGGTGACTGATAAGCCAGTGAGATGTACCTGGGAAGGGATCACTCTCTTCTCACCTTGCTCCTTCTGATGCTTCCCCAAGACCCTGCTCGTGTTCATGAATGAAAATCGCATGCTGTGTGTCCTGGTTTCGGCTGGGATAGAGTTAATTGTCTTCCTAGTAGCTGGTGCAGCGCTGTGTTTTGGGTTTAGTATAAGAAGAATGTTGATAACACCCTGATGGTTTCAGCTGTTGCTAAGCCGCATTTAGACTCAGTCAAGGCCTCTTCAGCTTCTCCTGCCCAGCCAGCAAGAAGGCTGGAGGGTCATAAGGAAGTTGGGAGGGGACACAGCCAGGACAGCTGACCCAAACTTGCCAAAGGGGTATTCCATACCATGGGACGTCATGCCCAGTATATAAACTGGGGGAGTTGGCCAGGGGAGGAGCGTGGCTTGGGCATCGATTGGCGAGTGTTGAGCAGTTGCATTGCGCATTGCTTGTTTTGTGTATTCCCATCCTTTTATTACTATTGTCACTTTATTGTTGTTATTAGTGTCACTGTTAGTTTCTTCCTTTCTGTTCTACTAAACTGTTCTTATCTCAGCCCACGAGTTTTACCTTTTTTTTTCTGATTCTCCCGTCCCACTGGGTCGGGGGGAAGTGAGTGAGTGGCTGCGTGGTGCTTAGCTGCTGGCTGGGGTTAAACCATGACACTGTGGAAGACAGAATATATGGTTTGGCTCAGGAAAAGCTTATACTGTATTATTATTTTCAGACTGGACCCAGATTTAGTTCCTAAATGTGTGTATTCATGTGTGTAAACAGTATCAATATTGTTACTATTTTGCGTACTTCTTCCAATTATGTCAGTTAAATATAGCAGTAAATTATATTAAGACTGTTTTGCACTTAATTTGTCCCTCTCTTATTCATGGACAAATGCTTCAGAAATATATGATAATTAAGTTCAAATGTGTCTACAAGGTAGTTAAGTATGAGTTTCATACTCGGGATTCAAAATACCATGAGAAATACAAATTTCCACCTGATCTAATGTACAGTAGATGACCCATTAAAAAAGCTCTTCTACCAAGTTTCAATAGTGCTCTCTAAACAAAGAGATTTGCTAAAGATTTTATCACCTATTTCATGATACGTGTTTGTCAAAGCAGCTGTGATTTTTAGATCATTTTACTTTACATTTATATCATCCATATGAACAAATGAGTTTATAGACTTTTGTAACAATGATAATGACTTCCCTCTGCAAACTATAACCCATTGCATGAGGATATGGGCAGTAACAGGGCCTGACTTCACAGCCCTGGGAACCCTTTCTCCACCCCATGTGGACCACTAGGACTTCTTTCTCTGCAGCCTAACTAATAACTTAAGTTTGAAGATGTTATCTATATAACATTCTTCCTGCATCCGTATCATGCCTGCATTACCTTTGAAGTATATAGGTTCAGAGATGATGCATCTAGTATAACTACAACAAACAAAGGAAAAGATTTTTTTTTTAAAAAATTGAAGTAAAGCAGTGACAGCAATCAGGTAAATAAAAAAAGCTCAAAGAATCCTACCTTTTTTCCTCTCCCATTGTTTTTGTATTTGTGGGTGGGTATTTTTCACTCACATCATTGTGTTTTTTTTTTTCTTTTCTCAAAAAGTACCTTTTATTTCCCATAACTGTAATAAAAACACGTTTCAGTTTGCCTCTCAGATATTCTGAGTGCACACATATTAAATAACTGTTCATGTGATGTTTCACCATTTTACATTTGCTTGCCAAGTGGTGATGTGATTTATAACTTTATTGGTGCATTTATTCCTTGAACTGTAAAAGTCATTGTACCATTCTTTTAATTATCTTCTCAAGAATCAGCAGTACATTAGTTGTGGCATTATTAGCTTCACCAAATGCTTACTTTGTGATGAAGGACAAAATAATGCATGCAGGAAACAAGGAGTGATCTAATATGGCTGTGACCTGTAATACTAAGCACCTGGCATGAACTGATGGGAAAGCGAAAAGGAAAAAAAAAAAAAAGAAAGGTTATCATCAGCTGCATTCTTACACCTCAGGTGCTTTTAACTGATTTACACCATTTATGAGTACATCCACTGAAGTCATCCTGAAGTCAGTGAACTTGGAGTGTAAGTTCTGTTAGGAAATGTCCAAGCTCTCTTTTGTGTTTGCAGGTGTTTCTGGGGCCTCAATAACAATCACTGTGAAAGCCTCATAACCCAGTGTAATTAGCAACAAATGTGGACACATTTTCTTCTGTGTTACTACAACGCCTTCTTTTCATACCACTTTCACACTTACAAGGATGTACAGCTGAGAACTGAGCTTTGGAAACCAACTTCTAACTTACAGAAAAAATTCTACAACACAATCTGTGCAAACTGGGGGTATAACCTGGTTTACCTACACCAAAGATCAGGGATGTATCCAAGGGTATACTTATGACTGTTTTTTTCTTAGATCTATTTGGTGTTCTTTTTTCCTATGTGGTGCTTAGAATTTTTATCCCATTGCTAGAAAGCAATAGCATGCCCTAGCCATAGCTACTCGAATCTGAATCCAGTTTACTTTATATCTTGGATTTGTGCCTATGATTGACATGGTAATTAAAGTTTCCTGCCAAAAAGGTGCTGAAAGTAACTTTTGGGCCAGATAAAAGAGGTTTAGTTGGAAAATAAGCGTCAAGCTTGTGTTCCATATCACAGGTAGCTGTTCCCTGAAACTGTGTGAACACACAAACAGTGGGAAAAGTTCTGACATAAAAAGCCAGTCATAGGGGTAAAAAAATACAGCTATCAAGAGCTGCGCTGTTTTCAGCTTGGTTAACAGTAGAGAAAATTTTAACTGCTACTCTTCTCTTTGATAGTTGAGAGGGACCTTTTCTCTTAGGTTTCATTCTCTAGGCACAAGCTAGCGGTGATCTAAAACAGCTACAGCACACCTGGAATGGCTTGAGTCTGCTCCCAGCTGAAAGAAAATAAGTGTTGAAAAATCATGGCTCTCCCGGCCCTCAGAGGAAGGGGGAATTGTGGGTTTTAATGCTCTAATATTTCCAGAAGGTGCCACTGCATAAGGACATTTTTCCTGAGTTCAAATGTAGTGTGCAGTATTAAACTGTAAATTCTGCAAAAACACCCAAACCCTACAGCGATCGTCTTTTACCACCGTTTACACATAATGCTGAAAAGAATTGTATCCCCATAGATAGCAACTGTTTCCTAGTTCTGTGAAAATACAAACAGTAGAACAACAGTGAAGACAGTCCCAGATTTCAAGATAGGATTGACGAGGACTTTATAGACAAAAATACTATGACTAAAGCAGATTAAAGATACTACTTCATTTCAAGGTTGGGTCAAAAAATGGCAGGTTCCCGTGCAGTGAAGCCTGCTAAGTTATTATTCTAACACGATTTGCTCTCTAAAATGGTAAACCTATTTTCTTTGTCAT
Source organism: Sagittarius serpentarius (assembly GCA_034782735.1). Classification (NCBI taxonomy): domain Eukaryota; kingdom Metazoa; phylum Chordata; class Aves; order Accipitriformes; family Sagittariidae; genus Sagittarius; species Sagittarius serpentarius. The sequence continues at coordinate 5,238,080 of JAVKLA010000027.1, forward strand.
TCCATAAAACAGTAGTTTTTTTGACCTCTTCAGTACTAGTAGATACCTTTTATGAATTTCTGAGTCTGCAGAGAGGGTTTATTTCAGGCCTGGCAACAGTCTGTCCCGGTTCCTACCAGTAGCTGTAGTTCCATCTCTCAGCCTTGCTGCCCACGTGGCTCTTGCTAAGGCAAATGTAGAACTCGCTGTGTTTGGGGTTTTTTTTTATCCCTGGAGAGCTTTCCGGTAACCACTCTCATCTTCTCTTTCACTGTTACCTGCCTGAGTGTACCTTTCCCGTCTCCTCCAGTATCTTTCTGACACAACCAACCAGCTCTATTTCTTGGTTATACTACTTCCTTGACACTCAGGTTTAAAGCTGAGCCTGTTAGTCTTGACAAGACAACATTAATTGGAAATACACTGTAAACCTGTGAGTCTTCCACACAGAAGAAAAACCAAAACCAACAGACAGTTAGACAGTCAATATTTTCCTAATCAATTATCACCGACATCTCCGGCTCCAATTACACGGAAAAGTGTAGAGATTTTGGACATTGCTGAAAGATAACCGCGTGGCAAATATTTTTTGGACACTGCTGAAAGATAACTGTGTGGCAAATATTATCTTTTAAAGCCTATCACTCTGCCTGTTATTTTCTCTTCGGTTTGTAGAGAGCAAACATAGACGAAAGCAACTGTGTACAGCATTCAAATACGTGATTGTTATCCACTGCCTAAAACAAAAATGGAGGAGCCAGTTGCAAGTGCCTCCAGCCCATCCAGGACCAACAAAAAGAATAGTTTCATGTTTTTTCAAAGAACTATGCTCACGTGGAGGGTTACCTAGCTTACACCGAGACATCTTTTCAGTCCAAAATATTTTTAAAAAGTGGTTTATTTATGGTTGTCCCGTATTTCCTCTATTCACTGAAACTGGAGGTTTCCTGACAAGTGGGTCTCCTACTGGGGTTCCTTGGAGCTGCTCAGGAGCCCCGAGTCCCTGAGCAAGGTTTCCTGCAGCTCAAAGCGCTGGCTGCCCACAGTTCTAGCAGACTGTGAAATCCAATTAATTACACTCTGCAACTCGTGTTGCAGCAGCACTTAGAGAGCGGCTGCTCTGGTGTGAGGAAGAACAGTTTGTGTCCTAAATAAGGCTATTTCTGGATTTCATAGTTTCTCAGGGTCTGCAAGACAAGCATGTCTCCTATCTCTGATTCGCTCCACAAATGGCAACGTTTTACATTTACATCTTTCTCTCCGAAACAGACACTCTCTTTTGAGGTTACTACCTCAAAAATTGAGGTTATTTTTTGAGGTTATTACCTCAAAAAGGTAAGAATTATTGTTAATCTTTACCTGCCTTAAAACTACCTATGACAGTAACTAAGCATTCAATATGGGTAGCGCACAGAGCTCGGAGAATCTCTTACTGTATTGAGACCCCAGGCTTTCCCTGCTTCATATGTGTCAGTTTTTCAGAGAGGAATGGAAAGCTCCTTTGTTTTGCTGACACTCAGACTGTATCTGTTATTGATTTTTCTCCATTGCTGATAACACAAACGCTCCTCCTGCTTCATCTGCTTCTTTGTTTCCAAGGGACCCTGAAAATCACATGGGTGATGTCTTCCAACAGAGATTAGATCACTTGCTTGCTCATTTGTTCTCACTTTTGGCTTCAAAGTTATTTTTGCAATTTACACATTCAGCAGCTAATGTGCTTACCTCAGACAGCCGGGCACACTGCAATTTCTCTCTTGCTCCAATGTCACAGCCCTATAAACTAGTGGTAATTTCATCACCTTTCCCATTTTTCTTCCAATAAATATGACAAATAAACTGTACATAACTGCCTAGTATTTTTTTGTGAAATACTGTTGCAGTAACTAAACACCACAATGTTAACATATATAAAAATTGATTATAAAAATAATAGTATTATTTTTTATTCTGTTTTGATTCTATTAAACTAGCATTCTCTGAGCACTCTTCAAATGCAGCTTAATGTAACAATACCACAGTGGGATCCAAATTTCAAACCATTTAGCTTTGCTGTAAAGCCTTTGACGGGCCCGTTGCTGGTTTTGTCAAGACTATATCCATGTGTGAAGTTTACACAGTAAACCAGAAGCCACGCAGGTGGCTGGCATCTCAAAGCTGCCAAACGTTAACATGTTCTTTGTTACTCCTGAGTTTTCTAGGAAGAACTCGTCAAGATTTACCTCTCCTGCAGAAGGGACAGCCACCTACTCTTAATGAAAGTATGTGGGCAACAGGCAAAACCAAGACTCTGGAAATAGCACCTCCAATTCTGTTTCCCCCTGCACTACCTTGAAGACTTCCATTTCTCACAGTGGTCGTGAGGATCCCAGAAGAGTGATGCCATGTTGCTGTAGCTGGGGCTCATCCCTGCAGTCCTCCTCTTCCTATCCGTGCTGACATAGTGCTTTCGGCTGTGACAAGGAATCAAAGGAGCTGCAATGAAATCATAGTTTAAGAGGTCTATTGTGCAAAGAGACTTTTCTAGTTAATGTTTAAGCTTCTAATTCCAATTAAGCTTACCACAATAGGACTGTAAATCTGGCCTGGTGCCTCTTTATAAGAAGAATTTGCAGCAGTCGCCTCATTTATGCTCACATCCTGGCTGGGACTGTCAGCTGATCCAAACCATTGGCACGGACAGGCAAATGAAGCCAAATTTACCTTATGGCTTCAGACCTGCCCTTTCCCATACTTTTGACATGGAGTAGCAAATGACAGTTCCCCCATCTAAAAAGACTCTTAGCAGTCACCTGAGTAAATAGACCACAGTGAATGAGAAGGTGGCCTCACATTACATATTTCTGTGACACCAGAAGTGTTATAGTACAGTGATTAATTCCATCACCAAGACAAGACTTGCAAAACCTCGCTTATAGCCTCTGCTGCTGATGCAATTGAAGGAAATAGAAAAGAGAGAGTATGTCATACTGTCCATATCTGAGACACCCTAAAAGAAAGAAAATTATCTTGAGCAGAGCTGTGGCAGAGAACCAGCCTAATAAGATGCCCTATTATTCAAATATACAATTACTCAGTGAAATTAGGGCAAAATATTTTTTTTTAAACAGCTTCTAATATCATGATCTAAACCAGTCTAATTTCTGCTGTGAGAGATGTTTGCTGAAAGCTTCAGAGAAAGAACGTATAAACTATTAAAAAAAAGTCTTGTTTTTCAGTTACATTTCTTTTAACTCTGCAAGCTACCTAGAAAGATCAAAATAATATGGTTCTGCACACTTTTTGTCTTTGTTATGGTCACAGTTAGCCAGCCATCGGAGAAAGAATTTGTGTCTCCAGTACCCTGAGTTTATACTGCTTTGTACCAGGTTGACTCCAGAGCTTTCAGAAGAATGAGCCTTGATTCACAGCAACATAACCCAGAAAAGACTCACTCATAGGGTGAAAAGGTGGATGGGTTCTAGATATACAATAATTTCAGTAGAAGGCCATTTAGAAATACATAAAGTAAAATTTGTTTTCACAAAACCAGGAAAGATGACTAGGGATTAAAATGGTAGTGTCAATCTATGCAATTTCTAAGACAAAAAAAGGTCAAGAATTCAATACAATGCTCATTTTTGCTCAGAAAAAGCTTTTCTGAGAATAGACCCAGAGGATTAAACTGGAGAATAGCAGAGTGTGATGAATGGTGGCAGTGCTTCAGGGCATGCATTTTGGCTTCACATTACCTGTCAAATTCTGCATGCTCCAGGCCCCACAGCTACTCCTCCCCACTGCGCCCACAGTCTCGTGTAAACCAGGGAGCCATTCCATTTCTTAGCCATACTCCCTCTGTTTTCTTGTGTTTACACTAGCATTGATATTTTCTTCTTGTTTCTTTGTAATCTGTTTCTGAGGGAAAACTTTTCATCCTCAGTTTAAGTAATTCCTGCAGTCTGCATTGCTATTATTATTTTTATAAATACTATTTGGACCTCCACTTTTCTGTACGATCTTATCAAGCCTGAATGCATGGAGTTAAAGCAAAGGCTTTTAAAAAGGAAACACTAGGAGATAAAACAATGACAAAAGATAACGTACTTTTCTATGGATCACCTGGGATCCTTGGAACACAAAGGGAAGCTTTTAAGTGGAAAATACAGCAGGCTTTGCTCTTACTAGGGTATTGAACTTTTTTTCCAAACAGATCTTGGCTCAAAGGGTATACTAAGGATTTAGAGATGCCAGATTAAGTAGGAAGGAAGGAAATTAGGGCAGCTGACTGGATGAAAAAGTAACAAATGAGTCACAGTAAGCGGTGTGCATTTCCAACATCAGAGATGGAGAGAACTACATTGAATGACATCTACTAAAGCTTTCAAGAAATACTATGGCACTGAGGATGTGAAAACAGGCATTATGGGCATTTGCCTGATTTTGCTTTTCCTTTTTTTGTAAGTGAAGGGACAAATGACTCATGGAGTTATGTTTTGTTCAGTTTTGGGGGGTGAGGGACAGGAAAAAGAGTTTAATTCTGACAATGGTGAATTTCAAGATCATTATGCATTTCTGATGCTGTGCGATATCACCAGAATACTACAGGTAGTATTAATTTTGTTTAAGCACCAGTATCTAGTCCAGTTTCAGATACCATAATGTACAGTAATGTAGTTATCTGTATAAGACTTGTAGAAGCTTGTGCAGCCAAACAACGTTAGATAGCCATTTTAGCACTTCAGTCTTGCAGAACACTTTTAAAACTTGGCTCTCTTTTAAAGTGAATTATTTTCCGTGAAGCAAGAACTGTTTTAACCATTTCAGCTAAGTGCACACAAGTGAACTTTTCTTGGCTCTTGCCTTAACATTCATCTGTGTTACTCTGTTCAAAGTCAATAGATTGCTTTTAACTAGTTCTGCTAATGCGGAGTAATGGGTACATTTACTGACACATTGCCTGGTAGGTCCAGAGCTTTCTAGAAATCAGTTTACCATGAATACGTGGCTTTACTGCCATCACTATGGCCTAGTTAACATCCAGATCCTTCAAAGGACAAATCTTCAGCTCCCATCTTGTGCTGACACCCTTGCTTCACTGTGAGATGTACTCCTATCCTTTGCTGTTCATGGTAATTTCATTCTATCCTGTTGTTTCTTCTGACTGTTCTTTGTAAAACCAAGCAATGGCTCAGACTTTTTCCAAATACCTCTGGTATTTGACATCAACGCTGTCAAGAACACTCCATATTCAATAAGGCACATGTGGTAGGACTTATTTGCTAAACTTTGGTGTCTACAACCATTTTAGACTTCATAAGGCATCCCAGATGGTATTTCAGAGGGATGGAGTGGCTCTCATGGGTCTATGTCATAACTGCCAAACCTGCATGGGTGTCTTAAGGAACATCTGACAAGGATGTCCCTGGTGGCACTAGTTACCTATGCCTGAGCAAACAAATCCTACACCAAATATAATATGCAGAATCATGGGGCTGTAATTGTATAGTAACCTCAACTGCTGATCATACACCTTCATTTACACCAGGAAGTATTTCCAGACTGTTTCATGTAGTCCCAGACACAGTGACTTATGGTTGTGAAGACCAGATCACGTGCACGGATGACTAAAAGCGAAAAGGTGATAAAGGAGAGTATGCCACAGAGGAAGTTATTTCTGTTATGATATTTTTGGTTTTGAGGTTGCACAGAGAAAGCCAAAAATAACTCCAGGTCTGAAAATTCATTTGTTCTAACCTTTACAAGAAAAAACAATGAGTGGTTTTCTGTTGGTTTAACTGCCCATAGCGAATCACGGTAAGACCAGGTGATGATTAAAGTTGGCAAAGGGCAGAGTACAAGACAAGAGTCTAAGGATGGAAGCAGCAGTGCCAGTTTATGTGGGCTTAAACCATTATGAAACTACATCCAAGAGAAATGTTCAGAGTTAAGGATGCTCAGACCGTTCAGTATAGCTATTTTTTAATTTTGTTAGGCTCATTGTTTTTTAACAAGGATAGCATTCACATAGTAAGGCAAAAAGAGCATGTTTTCTATTTGACACAAAGGTAATATAGAATGTGTATCATTTGTATATTTTGTTGACAGTTTAGTCTCTGTAGTTTCTCAGTTCTTTCAGAAACTGATATAACACTTCCTGAATATATGAAATATAATACCTTTTGTATAATGGCGAAAAAGAATGTGAACAGATCAGGGCTATAGAGGTGGAAGAGCAGTTATGCATAACAATAGTATCAAATCTGGCAGGAAAAGAATTAAATTATTTCTATTCATCAGAGTGCTTTTGAGTATAAATAGAAAAACTACTTTTACTTTATAAGATTACATATGTATATGTTCATTGTGAAATGCATTGCTTATATCGTGCTCGTAATAAATTTTAAGTAGTGAGCATTAAAAATCTCCATTGTTACACCATTATAGGTATTATAACCATGTGCATATTCATGCTATAAGCAAATTTATGGAAACTATTCTAAACTCTTCTGTGTCATAGTGATAAGTAATATATATGTAATTTATAAATCTACTGGTATATGCATACCTATTAAATATTTGATAAAACTTCTATACCTGTTTAACATTCTTATATGTTATTTAATAGGAGCATGAACAATGCAATTCTAACAAGCAGTAGTATAACAGAAGAGAATACAATAACCAGATTTGGAAAGTTAGTATAATTCTATTATTTAATTAGATACAATATAATGCCATTTCATTCTTTTTTTTTTTAATTGGTGTCATATGCTGGCAATATTTGTATTTTGTCACTTTGAAGATCTGTTAATGTTTTGTATTCTCTTAAAAATTATAAATTCATTAAATATTTTATTGTAGTTTTCTTAATCTAAAGGAAACTGGATTTTGGATTTGTAAGACAATGTGTTGATAAACTACTTCACAATGATAAAGTACTAATTACTTTCTCAAAATTTAGCACTTGTAAACAGTCAGCTGCTTATTGGTTGGTTATCTCAGAAATTAAGCCAGCTGATGATGTATTTCAAGCTGATATACCTCAGTTGTTATGAAATCAGACCATTTCATAGTGAAGGGCTTGAAGGCTCTAGTCTGAGTTCAGTGTCTGCTGCGGTGCTGGATGCTGTACAGATGACAGCGAAAGAACAGGCAAACTTTACAGGACTCCTTCTTTAGTCTGTTGTGAAACACAGTAGTTGGATAAGAACTTTTAGAGGGGGAATTAGGAAGTCACGTGCACTTGTCACTGAATGCATGGATGGAATAGTAGCCATTAAATCATTGCAGGCTACAGGCTGAAACCTGGATCAAAGTAAATGAGGACTTAAACCAGTCTAAACTCTTGTCTCCAATTCTGCTTCTTTGAGAAGCACAGCAAAGGTAAGGCAGAGCAAGTTCAGACACCCAATGGATGTGTTCAAACTAGTAAGTTGAAGCTGCTTCCTTCTGCAGAAGCCTCTTACTCCACTCCACTCCACTCCATTCTGCTCCACTCCGCTCCACTCACTATAGAAACATTAGACACCTAATTTAGATACCACAGTAAATCACCACAACCACTTTTCCCTTTCAGAAGAAGGAAAGAGGGAAGGTGCAGCATTCAGTGCAATGCTTGAGGGTTAATGCAGGCATATACTCTACTTTTTTTTCTGGGCAGCTTCCTTTTGGCTGTATGAAAATTAAAGCTTAAGGTCAGATTCTATATTGGTAGCAGAGCAAAGTGTGCTTTGCAACAGATCTCTGCAGCAAGATAATGGACCCAAGGACAGTTACTTTTTTCAGCTGTTTTTTTTTTTTTTAAAACTTTTCAGCTTCTCAAAAGTCTGAGCCTGTGCAATGTAATTGTCTCAGTTGTGCTATTCATTTTGTTCAAAATAATCAAGTTCCAATGTTTTATCTGAGCACTATTTTTAATATAATAGTAAGATTTAAAGCATGTTGTTTGATATAATTTGACAAATGTCTTTTGATTTAATTTTTAATGGCTATCTGCAAGGAAATGTGAAAGCTATCATGTTTTTTCTTGTTATATGAATCTATGAATTCCAACTCAATCATTAGGATTTTCCTCATTTTTGAAGGTATGAGTGACACTACTTGAATAGAAAAAGATTATTGGCTTTTGCTTTTTTATTAAGCTATTATATTCATATCTTGCAAAATGTATTAAAATCGAGGTAAAAAAATGAAACCCCCCTGAAGAAGCAGCTTGCTATTTCTGTCAAAGCAGATCACACTTTTTCAAGCCTCTTGAGGCTCACAAAAGCATATTGGGAATTAAAATGAGAATAAAAAGAAGCCTTTCTAAACTGGTTTCAAATCACAGAATAAGTTAGAATAGAAAACATTAGTATCTCACCATATACCACTTTCCTTTCCTATGAACCAACTCTTTTTTGCACTTTTAGGTGAACTTTTCAGTCCGCTTGGGAATTGGTCCTCTCATGTGGAATTTCCTACGTAATAAGCTTAGAAAATGTTGCTTTCACAACCTTTTTGAAAATCACGTTCTCCTTTTTGTGTGTTGTTTTACACCACTCTAATTCTTGCGTGTGTATATATGTATGTATACAGACAAGAACAAAATGTATGGGATGATGGGATGTTCATTTCTCTTGGTTTCTTTGCAGTATTTTTCAGAGATATATTACAAGGAGCCAGAGGGTATGACTATGAGATTGTCCTCATAGAAAGAAAAATTGCATTCTGACTACCAGTAAATTGCTCTGAATCTGAATGTCACCTGTCTTTTTCTGGAAAGCGTGCTGTTTTCTACTGCTTCAAAATACTGCATTGGCCAGCTGCTAGCTATGAAGTTAAGTAAGTGAAGTTTTTATTCACTGTCCTTTTGCAGCTTTGTATGTGAAGTCATTTGCATTCAGTGGTACTTTATTAGCATGACAAGATACACAGAAGTGTTGCTGAAGTGTGAAAGAGATGGACTGCTCAGGTATCTCTTACAGGGAGATAACACCTCCCCACATAGTGTCTGAGGCTTTATCTTCCATGTCTGTCTATCATAACTACCCATTGCTGTTCCTGTGGCAGGTTTTGGAAAATGAAAAGCAAACCTCCTAAGTGTGTATTAGATGTGCAGCCTCTGAGGAGGCTTGCTGAAAAAGATGATGTATCCAGCTCTAAAACAAACACTGAAAATATGTTATATTGCATATCAAGTGTAGAATTTCTGAGGCAAAACACAGTATAGATAGATCATGAGCCAGTGTAGTGCAAAAAGATTGGTAAAAGAAGCCTGTAAAAACTCTAGATGAAAGTTTTGAAATTAGATAGAACAGTTATCCATTTTTAGGTTGCAGTTATATCAACTTACCCAAGTATTTTTACACCCTTTTAGATATATTTAAACATTGAGTATCTAGAGGGTCATGGAAGGACATGGTAAATTGAGACATTTTTATGACCTATGTCTATACTTACCTTTTTTTTTTTTTTTAAGGGGATGGATTTTCCTCCTGGCTTTAATGAAACTTCCATTTTTGCAGATGTAACTATTATAGACACTATTTGCAATTCTTATGCAGGTTCTCAAGCTCAGTTCCAGATTGGGTTGATAAGCACCAGTGCAAAATTGGGTCCTCTACTTGTCTGTTCTAAAACCAAAAATATAGTGATTGAAACTTATTGTCATAAATTTTATCCAACATATATAAGGTATAATCTCTCTTAGTAGATACAAAATATGGTAATTTAAGTATGAATATTTTTTCCTATATGCTTTTAGTCAATGAGCTTTTCAAACGGTTAATGCAAAAAGTAAAAGAGGAAGGTTTACATTTTCTTACAGTCAGCTTTTCAAGTTCTACTCCTTTAAAAGGAAAAAAAAGTCCTTCTAACATTTTCAGCTGAACTTTTTGGATCTGCTGCTTTCTTTTTCTGCATGTCAGTTAGGTGGTTTGTCCTGACTGTGACAGCTCTGTCGCACATTACTGAAATATTACAGCAATAATTCTGTACCATTAGGTATCATGTTAGAGCAACATCCCGCAGTTTTGCATTCTGAATATGGGAGGAATTTAGGTTTATTTACTTTAATGACTAGATAATGAGTCTGAGCTACACAGATCAAAGTGAACTGCTAAGAGAGAGGCTGTTATGAGCCAAAACTAGTAACAGTCTCCAGTTTGAGAAGAGGGATCTATTCACTTTAGTGCAGTGAGAGAGGGGATAAGTGTTGGGAAGAGAAAAAGAGGTGTGCCCCACCAATGTTTGAAATAACGTAGGCCAAACACTGCAGATTTGCCTGTCCACCGTTTGGCAGCCCTTTGGACTTTGCAAGAAATTACTTCCCTTCTTTACTAAAGCAGTTAGAATCTCACACTATTCGCATTGGTTTTATGGAGTTGGATCATCATTTGGAGACTTAGATAGGCCCAAATTATCTCTCTGCGTGTTGGCGGAGATTACTGTTCGCTCATAAATGAAGAACATCCTACTGGAACAGCTATATAGTGATAAAACAGGCACACCGAAGACTTCAGAGACTGATTCCTTTCTATTAATGGAAAAGAGACTGATACAATATTAAATGAGATTTCAGGGATCTTTCAAGGCAAATGTGTCCTTTTGGACAGCATGAAAAGAAGTCTGAGAACAGAATATTTCACACTAAGAGGTTATTTTTCCTCCCATTTGTTCACCTAGGTATTGTTAACCATATTTCCTAGAGCCATCCATTGCTGCTATTTGATGTTCCTCCCAATGAAGTTAAATAACATCACTGGATCAGGTGACCCCTGAGAAGTAACGGGAGTGTGAAATTTGTATAATTTGTTCTCATCTTTTTGTCTTGTTATTTCCAGTGGAAGTGGAATGGAGGAAAATGAATACAAAACCTTGCTCTCAGTTCGCACCAGACTTTTCTGCTTATTCAGTTGAAGGTATTTTATGTTTGAGATTGCATACAGCTAAGAACTTCCATGTGATAAGCAGTTCCGTAAGTGACTGCAAACAAGGCTTGCATTAAAGTTCCTATGGCATTCCATGCTGCCCATGCATCCAGTAGTAGAGTGAATATTTAAAATCATCATTTTAGTTTCTATTCCAAACTTATTGGGGGCAGGGGGAAAGTTACAATCAGGTGTCTATTGCTGCCTTTACAATCATACGTTTTTTTCATGCTACATTTTACTTGGAAAATTCCCAGGCCACTTTCACAAGGCCATCACTTTTTCCTCTTTCTAACAATTTTTTTTGCGTGTGCATTACATAATCCAGGGAATAATGTACAGATAAGTGGCACGTTAATATACAAGTCTCCCAGAATCATTAAGTTCATGTGGATTAAGAAATGCACAAAATAATTTGTGACTTGTAAAACATTTGTAAATACAAAGCAATCTATAGGAACAACATGGAATGTATGTAGCAGGAGAAAGTTATGAAAATATGCTTTTTGCATGCATATGATCCTTGTTTCTCTACTTCCTAAAATGAATATGAAATTAGGTCTTCAGCTGAATGTAATTTCTTATAAAGAATATTGTTTTAAACATTTCTGTGTCTACTTGACAGAAAGCTGTAAGTAGGGTGGACAGTAAGAATTTCTTCTTTTCCTGTATTATTTTTCATCATCTTTTTGTTAATATTCTGAATTTTTTTACACTAATTTTTATATAAGCTAAATAGGAAAACCCTTCTCTCCTTCTGCATTCTAATTTTACCTTAATTTATAGTGTCCTATAAGCTTTAGGTAAATTAATTATCAATACATCAAAACATAAAATACAACTTAATGGAAATGTCAAAGAGTACAGGCCACTGATATTTTGTATGATGTATTTGGAAATTAGAATTCTATCACAGTCCCAATTCTCAGGATGAAAGTTGTAGTAAGAACAGGAAATGGCATAAAATCTATTCTGCATGGTACAGATAGTCATGGAAAAAGGAAATTGTGAAAACTTAATTTTTGGTCCTCTCTCAAGATAGCAATCTCACAGTCATCTCTGGATGAAATTAAATAAAGGGGCTCCTTAGCTTTTATTTGCAGCACTGATCTGCAACTGTCTCTTTTTCCAAGCAGTTTTAGGGTAGGCACATTTATTATTTAAGGAAAATCCACAAGGAACATTTTTATAGCACCAGAATAGAAATAATACTGTAACAATAAAGATCAAAGATTGATGCAATTGTGAGTACAAGTAATAGTTGCCTTGTGTGGCTGTTATCTCCTCTAGGGAATTCTTTAGAATGGCTTTCATTTTATAAAATGTGTTTGTTTCACTGCTATAGTACATGAGTAGGGAACTGTATTCTGGTGTTTCTTTTTTTGTTTGTTTGTTTCTTTTTTTCTACCCCAAGAAAAAAAACTCATTTAAAATTGGTGTGACTGGTTTCATGAACTTTGAGACTGCTCTGAACTTCAAAGAAATAAAAAATCACACAGAAGCCATTGGTATGTGTATGTAGTTTAAAGATATTTTGCCTAACCTATTTTTAAACCAGCAGATGCCAGTAGCTCTGGTGATGTTCATGGAGGTTAATCCTTTTCATGTAGAACAGTCAGGGAATACATCAGTGTCACACATTACCTGCTGGCCAGTGCTGTTCAGCCACTCTGCGTCTTTTCTAGAGGCATCAGATCAGAGACGAAGCCAAAGCAACTTACATCCATTGAGTACCCTGCCCGAATGCCCACAGGGACAAAAAGATAGTCCTCAAGATGCAGAAGATTTTAGTCCACATATGATGTAAGTATGTGTGTGTGTATCTATATATGTACACATCTGTAATATTATATATCGTTTAGAATACATAAATCCACATATCTCTCTATATATGGATCAACTGATGCATATATTTGTACATGGTGAAAGCATGATACCTGAGGGAATGCTGGAATGCTCTCTGGTTTTCCTGAGCATGACTTGACGTAAGTTCAATCAAGACACTTTACTATTGGTTCAATATCGATGAGGACAACTTTTATATTTCATTTGTCAGCAGAGGTATAACAAACGTGGCAAAAAGGTGACTAAATTTTTAACAAGCATTCCAAAACCAAGGAGAATCTGGGACAACACCATATTTTTCTCCTTTTTCCTTCCCCACTATTAAGTCCTTAGTTCAGTGCTACCAAACCCAAACAAATCCAAAAAGCTTGTATTTTTTTCCTAATTCAATATTGCCAACAGAAAAAAGAAATAAAGGGTGGGAGGGAAAGTTGGATTTATATTAGTAGATGAAGAAAAAAGGTTGGTTTAGAAAGGCAGAAGGGAAAGCAGAAGTGATGACTTCACTGATGCCCAAATGATAGAGGCTGGGAAATAGAATGGTTTATTGTGACACTGATATTTTAGGCTGCTGATGATAGAGAAAGGGATGTTCATAATGGTAATAAAAGAAAAAAAGGAAGTAAGTTCTGATATTTCTGTGGTGGGTACTGAGATTTAGCTACCGAGAAGTCTAGAAGTAGTAACACTGCACGGTCATCCAGGTTTCTCCAAGCTACCAAGTAACGCTGCTTGACACTTTGTGCCACCAGCCTGACACTACTGCAAGGCTTCCAAGAAACTGCTATAAATATTTCATATTTGCACTGTTCATTACTTTCATTACTTCAGCTCATATTTCTGTGAGATAGGAGAGGTGATAGTGTATGACATCGCTCTAACTCTGATTTATATTACCAACAGGTCTTGCATTTTTTGGTTTTTTTCACTCTATAACAAAGAAACAAAGGCTCATAGCCTCTCTTGGCAAGCCACTTACTTTACTTTTCTGAGTTAAAATGTATTCTTGCTGTGTAGTCATTTTCCTGAGCTTCAGTCTTTCACATTAGTATTGAAATACATTTGCCCTTTGTCAAGAATAGTTTTAATATCTTAACCATCATTTTTTATTACTGAATTGGATGAAGCAGTAAACAGCACATTAATTAAAATGTTCAGGCCCTATTTAATGTGAGGTGTTACAAATGACAAGGAGACCGAAGAGATAAATCAAAAAGGGTCGGAGGCAGGAAGTTCAGTCTGAAAAAGATTACTTCATACATTACAGAGAAAAAAAAAAATTGAATATGGACTTCTAATGGAGAGGGAAGTATTTGGAAGGACTTACTCCCCAAATTTACAGAAGACTGGGGATGAAGATGCAATGTAAGAAGGTGGTGAAAAAAAGAAAAAGACTAAAGCAATCAAACTGCATAATTAAAAAAGCGGGAAGATAAACATCTCTCTTCACTGCAGGTAAAACTGCACCCAGCTCTGAGAAGGATTTGGGATATAAGCAATAAAAATGTTTAAGGCAATGGGAAGGCCAGCTTATGAGGAAATATTCAAAGAGCTAAATAACTCAGTCAAATGACAACAGAAGGGGGACACAGTCACCTTCTATAAGAATTTAAAAGGTGTATACAATAGGCCAAATGGATTTTCCCCTACAGTGCACCAAGGTGTGTTACCTGAAACAGAGGCATGTAATAAAGCACAATAGTATCAAAAGAAATATTAGGATTTATTTATTTAAAGACCCAAGAAAATTGTATTGTCAGGAGAAATCTACCAGGACAATGTAGTACATGTAGAAAGAAATCTCAGAAAATAACAACGCGAATTAACAGCAAAACAGCAGAGAGTATCAGACACCCAATGGAAATAAACATATGTCAACTCCACTGTAAATTAGTACATCATGAGCATAAAGAGAACACAGGTGCATCAGCATCAGAGTAATGCAGACAAGCAGTAAGAAACAACAGAAATAAATAAATGCATAAAATTCGATCACAGGAGCCACTGGAAACAGACAAACAAATACAGCCTTGCTTAGTAGATAGTTGTCATCAGCCATAGCTCCTCCTTATGCTTTTAGCAATGCGAACCTACCTACCCACCTACCAAGAGGAGAGACCCCCACTTATAAAGCAGGCTAAGTAACGTGACTACAGCTACTTTCTTCTATGTCTAGAATGTATTATTGGCAGCATCATCTGTTTATTCTTTCTGTTGCCCTCCCACAGGCTCTACAAGATGTTAGACCAACGGCACCAAAGGGCATTGCTGCAGAGTCATGTTTATTAAGTGAGAAATACCCAAATAAAAAAGCTCCCCAAATTAGGAAGGAGATTTGCCCGAATTCTTTCTTGTTGGCAGATTAATTGGCTGATAAATTAATGCAACCTCTTTCCACTCTATATGTTGTTTATAGTCAGAGTGTTTTAAACAAGAATACCTAATCATTTCATGGTTTCTGAACAGCAACCTCTTTCCTTACTGCACACTTAACTTCCAGTCGTGTAGAGTGATTGATACTCATAGGGATTCATCAAGAGTGTTCTGAAAGCCCTGAGAACTGAGCTGTCATGATGCCCTGGACTTATTAGCACTACATCCTTTCTCAGGAGCAAACCACAATCCACACACTTTGACATTCATACAGCTTGTGTCCATATAAAAGAAAAATGTATCTATGATAGTTTGTCTCCATTTCATACTAATTTATGATTCAGAGTTGACAACTACCTCACAACCAACTGGAAATTGACATTTCCCCAAACTATTTTTAAATGAATTTACATTTTTAGTTAAAATTACCATATTCTCTCAAGTATATTCAAGACAAGCTATTTTCTAACTGAGTCCTGTGACATCTGACATGTCATCAATATGAGTCAGTCTTACAGTGTCAGATACATCTCTCCTTTGTTTTCAGTGGAGATATGCCCATTTACAGCATTTAATGATGTAGTTCGATGTGCATTAAGTTCAGCCCCTAGAACTGTCAGAAATGAAGGTCTCTGATTTGTGCAGCTATTGCTGTGAATCTGCCCTTCTAATTTCTCACTCAGAAGAAGTTGGTCTGGAAGCAATAACAATGACAAAATGCAGTAAAAGTGGCTGAGCTTGTCATTTTCTTTCTGTGCCAGAAATTGTGTGTGAAAAAAAAGATCTCTGAACAAAAGGCCAAGAGTATTGGAAGTGTTTATCTTGAAAGGAGATAATGTGATTATAACTTATAAAGACAAAGCTGTTCTAAAGAAAGCATATTAAGATAGTGTTCTCACTGTTCTATCCCAACCTAACTAGAGGATATCTAGAAAGATGGTACATCTAACATTAACAAACAGTTTTTTTAGAAAAAGTATAAAATAACAGTGGAAATAATTAACACAGGCTTCGCTGAAACATCATTGGAAATACATATTTTTGCAATATCTTCTTTGAGTAAGCCTCATGTCAGGTTCTGACTTTTGAGACCAAGGTGGCATGAACAAGGGCTGAGGTTATTCATAGAATCATAGAATGGCTTGGGCTGGAACGGACCATCAAAGGTCATCTAGTCCAACCCCGCTGCGGTGAGCAGGGACACCTTCAACTAGATCAGGTTGCTCAGAGC
>JAVKLA010000027.1:5258547-5286188 GCA_034782735.1 Sagittarius serpentarius
AAAGGAAAGGAAAGGAAAGGAAAGGAAAGGAAAGGAAAGGAAAGGAAAGGAAAGGAAAGGAAAGGAAAGGAAAAGGAAGAAATCCTGGGTCTGTCAGTTTGACTGTGCCATCTGATCCCAACTGAGAGACTGCAACATGAATCTGGGGTTCAGATTCTCTCTCTCTTCCAAGTTAGAGATAGTAAAGTACAATATTCTGAAATTCAGTACTGTGAAAGCAGGAAAGAACTATATTCTGCACATACACACAAAAGCTGTTCAGCAAGGAAGACACGTAATTCAGTGGTCTAATCCCTGCAACTACTAAAACTCAACACAGGAGACAGAAAAAGTTGTTTACAATTCAGAAATTAATTTCAAATCATGTAGGCCCTTGCTATGCAATTATGTCCAATCTTGTACCTCTGGTCTGTGTGGTTAAAGTAGGTAATGTAAAAGATTACAAATGATCGGATGATCTAAAAGATGGATCCCGGCTCCCAGTTAGCTTCAGCCTGAGGAGCAACGTCTCTTATAACCCTGAGCACTTCACATATCCTACTTCCACCTGGCTACAGGAAAAACATTGATTTTAGTACTGATGGCCACAGCTTATCCTTTGTAAAGTCATTCCAAGGTTTAATAAGTTGTTTTCAATGCACTTTGTGGGTAAGCACTAAACAGTGTAGCTTGTAGCAGCCCAAACACTGTAAGGAACTATATAATCAAGATATTAAATAAAACTGCAGTTTTATTTCTGAAAGCAAATCATTAAAATGATTGTTGGTACAAAATATTCTTTAAGCACTAGTATTTTAAACCTCAAATGTTTCCAGTTCTTTTTGTTTAATGAAGCATATTTATGCTTTTTGCTATTTTCAGGGAAGATTGCTAGGCAATATCATAGAGCAAATTTATTTAGTCTAGAAACTCTGATACATTGAAGTGTTGTTAATAGCTCTGTTTTTTATCTCCCAAAAGACAGTTGGAAAGGTAATTATAACATGCAAATTAGTTTCAATTGGGATGTAAATTAAAAATTATATACTGATGTACAAGATCTAGTATTGCAACCTATGCTTAGTATTTCTTCAGGTAGACTCAATTCTAACAGACTTTTCTCTCTGATTTATGTGGTTTAGGCTAATTTCTCCAAAGTACAGTTTTTATGTTCCACCTTTCACTTCTATGTAGTTTTCCTTCTTCAGACCCACAGTTTCAAAATTTTCTTAGTTCACATATTGAAGATGTTTTCATTAAGAAGGAATCTCTCAGTCTTGGGTTGTTCTTTAAGCCTTTGTCTTTGATGAAACGGTTGTTGCAGCCTTTATAGTCTCTCTAATTAATGTAAAAACCCCAAATCAAAACACAAGTCAGTCAGATTAAAACATTTGCAGTACATTTTAATTATAGTCTTTGTTGGGCTGTTCCTTATAACTATTTTCAATCCTCCTTTTATGAAACAAGGACACAAGGCACTGCCAGAGAGAGAAAAGGACACCTGACCCAATCAGCCATTCCCTTTTAGTTTATCTCATACCTATTTTCTTGCTTAGTAACTATATCCTTTGATTCCCTCCCTGCTCAGACATGCGGAGTTCTCTCTTAAACTCATTTGAGCTATTTGCTTTAATGGCTTTACTTGGCAACGGCACTAAGTGAAATTCTCTGCTTGAACTCTTTGTGTGCTATATCTCTCTGCATTTAAATTCTGGTCTCTAAAGTCTGAATCATTCATATTGTGAACGTTTTGTCCTACCTTTACTATCATTCCCCTCTCATAATTCTGGATGTCATGTAGGTGATCTCAAGAGTTTCCCATTTGTCTTCATTTAAAATGAAAAAATTATTAAAATAGTCTGAAAATCTCATTTCATTCCTATTGCTTATAACAGATGCTTTAAGCTGAGGAAAACCTCTTAACCTAAAACTGAAAACAACATGGTAGAAAAATGTAAGTAATACTGTTCACTAAAAATACAATTATATTTCAGCTTGGTTTTGGAATAAAATTCTTTACTTTGACTTCTAAGCTCATAGCACCTTGCATCTACCCAGATATTCTATAGCTGTTTAGCCTGAAATACTTATCAGCCTATTATTTTCAATATCTCTAATGTTTTTGGCCTCCTCTGCCTATACAGTTAAGCAGTTGTTAAATTGAACCTTAGTGCTGGGTTACACCACCTGTGGTAGGGTGAAGGAGATAGATTAAAGAACAAACAAACAAAAAAACAACCAAAAAAGACCACAAAGCATGAGCATGCTTTAAAATTTTTTACAGGCTAAAAAGTGGAGTTCAAGTCAAATTTGGTTTCTAAGCTCTCAGATTTTGCAGTCTTCAAATTATTTTTGTATCTGGCAGTTTTGCCTCAGTTATGCAATGGAGGTGTAGCTAGTGCTTAAGCCTAAAAGGCTGTGCCTGTATTACAACAGAAGTGCATTCTGCAGCCTGCCCCACAGTCTCGGCGCTGCCGTTGCCTGTACCAGGGATCCCTTACAAGTACATCCCCTGCCTGCATGCCTGGGTTTGCTTCCAGGGGAGAGCAAAGTGAAGGTCTCATCATCCCAATGCATTGCCACACTGCAGCTGCAAGGAGCTCTGTGGGGTTCATTACTGTGGGTGTGCAGAGACACCCAAAGAGCATCTCTTTTCTATCTAGTAAATTATAAGGACACAGCTCCAGTGCTCATTAAGAGAGGTCAGACATGTGGGAAAGACAGACTTAAGAGTTTTTAGAGAGAAAAACAAATTTCTGCTCATCTTACCGAAACTGTTGCTGCCTGTGAAGTAACCAGAAAGAGCAAACAGCAGTCTGATCCTCAGGATATTCACCAGCTTGCGGGGGAGGTCTTTGTTGTGGCCCTGGTTTCCAGGACAGTACCGACGTTTTGTCCAAGGTATTTTCCAAGTAAAATGGGCATGTTGCAAGACAGCAAGGGAGGGAGTTGAACTGGTTTATCTCATGCTCTAGCGGTGTATTGCAGTAACTAGGCTATTAAGTAGGAAAGGACCAGTCATGTTTTCAGAAGCAGAAATTATTCCTACTCTGCTCACTTAAGGAAAACTCATGCTACTACCTGCCTTCAGTTCAGGATTTCTGGACTAAGAATTCCAGGTGGTTTCCAGGGAACACACATGGCATTGGGTTATTAGATTGATCACATCCCTGTTGTTTCCCTGTAGCTCAGCTCTTCATAACCTACTTGTGCCTACGCTTAAGCACTTAAGGTGTGCAGGGTTGGAGAATAGTCATCCTAAGTATCCTACACATTCAGTGGATAGAAATACACAACTCCTGTGGAAGATTCAAATTTTCAGACACAGGACTTAACACCATTCGCTCTGCAGGTGCCTATAGCTACAACTAAACTTCAGAACCTATGAATTCCTGCATCCATATGCCTTGTTCACATTTGCCTCTATAACCAGAAAAAAAGGCACGTAATCATCATCTTCCTTGTAACCTTTTCCCTGCTTTGGCTTTCATGGAAAGAAAATACGAGTGTGCAAAATCTGCAGCTCGCTCTCTGGAATGCTGGACCATTCCCATACAGGGAGTTAGGTGGCTCTCAAATGTTACAAAATGTGTGTTAGTGGTGGGTTGGCCCTGACCAGCAGCCAAGCACCCACACAGCCACTCCCTCCCTCCCTCCCCTCCTCCCTCCCGTCCCACAGTGGCATGGGGAAGAAAATAGGAAGGACAAGAGCAAAAATACTTGTAGGTCAAAATAAAGACAGGGAAGTCCCTCACCAACTATGGTTGCAGGTAAGACAGGCTCAACTTGGGGAATTTAACTTAATTTAAAACATTTAATTACTGACTTGAGTATTGGGAAACAAAGAAGAAAAACATTTAAACACTTAGGGGAGACACCTTTGCTCCCCCTTTCCCAAGCCCCACCCAATGCATGTTGTTTGAATTCAACTTATCTATAGGAACCATTGCCTAGATCACCGGGCTGTTAGCTACTCTGCTTTCGAATGAATAAGTGCTGCAGCCCCTAATTCTTGCAGCCCAAGAGATAAGTTGGATCTGCCCCTCAGAAGTTCAGCAGTGGGCTGTGGCATGCCACTGGTTTACAGTATCAAATGAAAAATTATACCCTAAAAGCAAAATTGGTAGAACCTTTCGAAAGCAATTACAGTGACCTTCCACTGCACGCATTAGGCTGAAATATTTGCTTCAGTTTGACTTTTTGTGTTTGCTTTCTCCTATAATCATGATTTTAATTTGCCTCTGTTTTCTTGCTTTGGATCATTTTTAAAGTGTTCTGTGTATTACTTAAACAGTAACCTTTGCATTGTTATTCTACCACACTGACCTCTAACACAATTTCCCCCCTTTTGGATTGATAGTAACTAGGAAAATATGCAAATATACTGTAATCTCTTTACTCAACGCTGGGGTTTGTTTTGCCCTTTTTTTTTTTAGTTTTTAATTGCTTTTGTTGGTTCTTATGATCAGCTTCCCTATCACCAAACACGATTTTAATCTATGTTTCTATGGGGCATTTAATATTCCTTAAAGATGAGAGTTTTTCTTATTAATTCAGAATATTTAGTGGCTAACACAGGTGTTTTATCTTCATAGCTCCTGACACAAAAGAAATAACACATTCGGAGGTGCAGAAATCATGGGTAGTTTCACTGCATCACCCATGCTTGTTTGATTTTTTTTTTCCTCAACCACGTCTATTGGTCTAATAACAGTAGTTTGTAATTCTTCTTTGTAATGGAATCAAAGTGTGATACTCAATGATACAGACAGAGAATCATGGCAAAGTCTTTGCCTGCCATAAGAGACCACCTAATTACCCATTGGTGCTTTCCCCAAACCGGGCGTTAATCTGGTGAGGGGAAGGATTAATCCTCTCAAAACCCAGCTTCATCATTCAATAATCTCTGTGTGGCTGGGAGCAAAGGAAGGCATAGGCAGAGCTGATTCCTACATTTGGGAAGGAGCTGTTCACTCCAGCAGTCTGGGGAATAAGGACAGTCTGAGGAGGGCAGTGCTCTCCCCATCTCTCATCCCAGTGTCTGCCCATATTCATGAAGAGTATTCTTCATGATCATAAATGATGGGAGAGCTTTGCCTCTTAAATTTTTCTTCCTGCCTGGATGCCATCTCTCAGCAAGGAAACTTCTCCTTTTCAGCATACTTCTGACAGAGTTAACTAGCTTTGCTGAGGTCTGGGCCAGGTGGGCAGAAAGCAAAATGGGTTTACTCTGCAGCCCCCAAACTGAAGCAAAAGAATCACCTTTGAAAGAACTTGCAGGGACTGCGCCAAGGCAATCAAATATTGAAACATTTTACCCAGCTCCTTTAGCACTCAGTAC
Organism: Sagittarius serpentarius; assembly: GCA_034782735.1. NCBI lineage: Eukaryota > Metazoa > Chordata > Aves > Accipitriformes > Sagittariidae > Sagittarius > Sagittarius serpentarius. The sequence continues at coordinate 5,263,868 of JAVKLA010000027.1, forward strand.
AAAGCCTGATTTAAAAAATAAATAATAAAATACACAATGAGATCTAAGGAAAATCCTGGATGGTTGTGCTTGTCAGAGTCCTGAGTTGACCAACAGGCTCTAAATGCCTTGACTTGCCTGTAACCATCACTGTCCACAGTAAGCTAAGATAGGGTGCCTCTATCTGCGTCACCTTGGATCAGACCTCTGTGAAAAGAGCTAAGTTGTGGAAAAAAGCTGTGAGGCGCTCACCTGGGACCTCTGCCCATGCATGCTCTGATCTTTGGCTCGGGCACCACATTTAAGCTCTTGTCCTGAGTCTGCCACGTGTTGTCGGTTACTGGTTACTGTCACCAAACCTGCTCTGCTCCTCTTGTTTGGGCACTGTGGGATTGCACACCTTGTCACTGAGGGCACTGCCCTGCCGAACTTGCTGGCTCCCAGTTTGCTTCCCATTGTAGAGCAGCCTGCTCATGCTGCTGCCTTCCCTTGCACCCAAGGTGATTTCAATAACCCACGTCCCTGCAACAAATTGGTTGTGTTTCCTTCCCTGTTGTTTCATTGTCTCTTTTTGTTAGAAAAAGAATTAAATGAAAATGTAATTTTTTTGCTCATAGCGAGGGTTTTCGTTGTTTTTATTATTTAAAGAAATCCCAGAGAAATGGACTCTTGGCACTTTCAACAGTATTTAAGTGCCAGGCAGATGTGGGACTCCAACCAAGTACATTGCTTCCCATTTCTTTTTTTTTTTAGCCAACCCCTACTGTGTTGTGCAGTTGAGCTGGAGGGCCCAGATGCCACTGCTGCTCTAAATACCTCTGTAAAATGCAAGTCTGAGGGAAATGCTACAGCTGTGCCACCTCCTCTCATTGTTTCAGGGACATTGCTATCCCCAGGACCAGCGGTTTTTGGATTGCACCCTGCTGTTCCGTGCACTGCTTGTTACTGCTCGCAGGTTAGGCAGCACTGAAAAGAAAACTGTAATTTGGAGGCTTTTTTGCTATTTGATTTTTAACTTCCCCCCCCCCCCCCATAATTTTGGCCTGCTTCTCTTCACTTCTCTTTGTAAAATGTTTCACACTTTAAAAAAGTGTCTTCTTTCTCGAAATAAACCAAAAGGAGAAATATGTCTGCTCTTGTGAACACAATAACGGCCCTGAAAATCTTAAGCTTGATTCAAATTGCCCTGTATTTCTCCCCTATAATGTTTTCACTTACCTCAGTGCAAGAACCACATTATTGCTTCTATAAAAATAGAACTCGTAATACCTCAGACTATTTTGTTTGTAATTTCTCCCATTCAGTAATTTACCTATATTTCAACACATGAATGCTTATTTTCAACATTTCTAAATAAAAAAATCAACAACAAAGCCACCATCAATTTTACTGGAATTGTGGGGATCGGCAGTGCAATTCACAGGTTGTTCTTAGTATTTGGATGATAGATTTGAACATCTAGGAAAGTTCACAGTTAATCTGATAAAGGAAAATACAGTTCATTTTATTTATAAAGCTATTTATAAGTCACCTATTCAGGGAACATAAATAATGCCATGTAATTTAGAGGACAAATTATATAGTATAAATAATTAATATTCTCAATGATCAGCTCATGAATGAGTCATGAGTTAAAATTTATTGACACAAGCTATTTACTGAAGAAGTGTAAATAGAAAAATATATTTGTAAAATTCATAACCTGTACCCAGATAATTTGCGAAGTGAAGAAAGTTAAATTGTATAGATTATACTATTCTGAACATATGAATAACTTACTTATATACACAGACATTCAGCTGATTGACTCTACCTGTGGAAAACAGTCTTTTTTTTTCCCCCTCCGTTCAGTAGTTTCTTACAAATCGTGAAAGAACTATTAAGAATACTCTGAGCTAGCTCAGATAGTTGATGCATCTTGGCTACCTCAAATCAGTTCACTCTTGTTGGTGCCCTGAATCTCCTCAGTTATCTCAAACAGCTGCCTTTGTTAATACCCAAATACATGGAACTGCCAGCAAATAGTGTCCCAAGAAACTAGATTCCATGTGTTTTGAATTTATTTTGTAAAACCAAAATGGATCAGTAGTGTTTTGAACGTTAACGCTGCCATGTAATACTCCTTTGTGAGTATTTAAGGGCTGACGGACAAAGGAGAGTCTGTATTGTGCTAGGTAATTTATGAACACCAGACAGAAGACAGTCCCAGCCTACTACAATTTATAATCTAAGTAATTTAAGTAAAAGTATCTGTAATTCTAGTTTGCATAATGACAGTTAGGGTTAATGTCATGTAAAACAAATTGTCTGAGATTTCACATTTTTTCTCATGTTTATTTTTAAAAGTCTACCTACCTTTGTGTCAGTAACATTTCCAGCACAGCCTTTTTTTCAGAAATACTTGAAGAAATGCAAGACAAGCCTTGTTCTAGGCAACACCATATTTCTTATTCATGGGGCTGGCCAAGAAAAAAGTGTGAAGTTGAGCTGCACAACAGGCTTTTGGTTTGCAAAGTTCACACAAATATTTTCTCAAAACAAGTTGTTACAGCTGAGAGGGTACAGGCCAAGTCACACTGAAATCCAAACAAATATTTACAAAAACTGCATGGTACAAAGCTATTAAACAAATATTTACATAACCCCCCTGACACAATACACTAAGTTCTGCGTAACTTGGCTTTCAACCTCCTGCAGCGTAGGAAGATAATTCAAGGCTATGCTATGAAGAAGTCTTTTGTTTCATTACTTTGGTCTATCTGAAGCCATTATGAAAATCTCCTGATGAAATGTATTCTCAATAGTATTATTGACTAAAAAAAGACCTGGATGAGTTCAGCTGAATGTTATGTTATAGAGGCAGATCACCACCACTATCTCGATCTGAACTGCCGCATCACACATTTTGAGGATGAACGATTGTGCCTTTTTTGTTCATTTGTTTTCAGCCCAATAAAAGGAACCAAAATATTAAAACCAAGGCATTTTTTCAATCACAGATGTAATTTCTTATGCAGAGTATAGGCTTTCATCTCCAGAATGAAATGTCTACACTTCCTAGTGAACTGCTTTCTCTGGACTCCGTCCTCAGACTGAGATTTGGCAAGTTCCAGACTGTTACAGCTAGTGGAGTTTATCCTTTACCTTTCAACACAAATTGTTTTTTCTTACAGTCAAGAAATGTTTTCTTATCAAGCACAAAGCTGTATTTCCAGCCAAAAGAGAAAAAAATAAAAAAAAATTGCTTGTGTCTTATGGGAAAAAAAGGCAAAGTGACTGGTTAAGAATGATCCTTTCCTGCCTGTTCTGAACTGATAAAAAGCTAAAATGTGAGTGCTAAGGTTAAGACTGAATATGAACTTGCTTGAAGACAACCCTATAGGAAATAATGAGAAGTAGCCTCAATGGCATCAGCGTCCTCCAGAGAGATCACTTGACCTGCTCCAGTCGTGAATTTTGAATCCAATTTAGGTATATATCAGAAAGATCTATCTCAAGCTGTGGCTGTAGTATATTATTTTCTGAAATTCCAATATACTGATAAAATAAAAGTGATGAGAAAAGTAAGCAATGGCTTTTAAGACACAGTTTTTCTTAGACCATTGTCAAAGCTTGCCAGTTTAATAGTGTAGATAGAGTAACTACAGTACGCAGGTATGCAGTGAGGTGATTGCTTTTTATTACTGCAAAACTAAAAGGCCTTTTTGCAATAGCTTTTTGAAGGTAGAAGGAAACAGAAGGTCTTTTATTCAAAATCCTTTCCTATTCAGAGATCTAATCTGATGATGATGTGGAAATGAAACATAAGAGGATACATTTTGGAGTTTGATGTCATAGGTGCTTCTAATCCTCCGACTCTCGGAATGATATCAAGCTGTTCAAAATCGTGACAGGTAGTTAATCCCACTGAATGAATACAGCACCATTTGCTTTTCAAATGCCAAACATATAAATACAGTGACAGTTAAGATAAATTCTGTCTCACTTTGTGCACCTAAAGTCTAGTTTACCCTAGACTTAAACTTAGAAACGTTTTTGGTGTCATGTGTCCCCCCCTGCTTCTTTTGATTTTCAGGAGAGAATCTGCTGTGATCGTTTGATGACTGCAGTTGACACAATCCATTTTTCTTTAAGTTACTGACACTGTTTTCCTCAAATGAGTTCTTCATTTATCCTCTTGTGTTACTTAAAAGCTCCAAACAATAAGTGCTTAATAAGATTATATCCTGATTTAGCTGATCTTTAATTTTAATTTCTTGCTTATACTAAGTAGGAGTTCCTCTGATTTTCATATAAATTAATTTTCTCCTCATTGCTAGCATTCTCTGTGAATGTAGAAGAATGATTTTGTCATCTTAACAATTATTTTAAATGGCTCCTTTATCAAATTTACTACAAATGTGGTGGATAGTAGTGTTATAATTCCCAGACAAGAGTTTGGAAGTTGTGCTTTGACTTCTTATCATGTAAAAGAAGGTTGATCTCAGTTCTGGCAATTTAGACGCTAAATCAAAATTCTAGTGCAGATTCTTTGATTTGATCTTCAGTCCATTTTTATTTCCCAAAATACTCTTGTCTTTTCTGTGCTGCAAAATTGTTATGTTGGATATTCAGAAGACATGATTAGAACTTTTATGAAAAAGTTGGTTTCCCTTGGGAAAAATGAAGTATAAATGCCTCAAAAGCATTCAAAGAACAAGGTCAATTTAACCAAAGAAGTAAGCTTTAAAGAAAAAGAAGGCAATACATTCCAAGAACATCAAATTTCCCTTTTTCAGAATTTAAAAAATATTTTTTTTCTTTTAGAACAACTTTTCATCCTCTTTTATTCATACTACATATAAAAATAAAACTGGTTTGATTAAAAAAGGGCTTATAGGGAGGAAAGAAGTGAACTGAAGTACTTTTTTCAGAGTTTTTGATTTCTATTCTAAATCAGAATAAAAAAAAAGTTGACTCTCTAAATTCTGTGTGGTATGACATTTCCATTATTTTCCCCACTCCAGATACGTCTTTCTAGAAAAAGACATGTACTTTCGTATTTTAGCTTTTAGGCCAAAACCATATTTTCATACTAAGTCTGTGCTTATGTGAATATGGAAAATATGGAAGTTCCTTTACTCTGTGACTTCATGCAGCCATTTTACATACAAATCCCGTCTGATTATATATCAAAAGGGCTCTCAAAAGTCACATTTGCAAAGTGCCAAGTGTGTATGTCTGAGAGTACAAAGTCGCATTCATCAAATCTCAAAGCCAATATTGAAAATTCAGCCTTCTGTTTTTAAAGCTGAAATATGTTCTAGTTTTTAGCCAATAGCAAAACTATTTTGTTCTAGTGCCTATTCCCTGGGAAGCACAATAAATGTTAAAAGATCATTAACATTAACCCATATGCTTAGGGAGTAACAATTCAAAACCACTGGACTTTGTTCCTTTTACATCAAGACATTCCAGAAGGCTGGAAAAAAGAAAACACAGCATCACTGTCATACATATCACTGTACGAGTAAACATGCAAATGTTTGTGTCTCCTGTTTCTTTTTGAGGCTCTAGACCTTGAGCTACACCCAGTCAGTATGGAGGACCAGAAGCAGGAACTGGAGTACAATGTAGGTAGGCTGTCAGAATCTGGCCTATGCTGCTCTCCTTTAAAAGAGCGGAAGGAACCATGGATTTGCAGAACAGTCTACCTGACCTTAATTTCTGTGAAAACAAAGCAAAGGAAAACAAAACAAAGGAAAGCAATCCCATTCCCTAAAAATCTTGACAAGGTAAGCAGCTAGAGTATAACAAGGAGAAGAGTAAAAGAAAACATACTTTTGCAAAGAACAAAACGCTTCACCCTTATTTCTTTTTGTCACAGGTTAAGAGACCTTTTGGAGTGAAGGAACAATAGATGTGACATTTTTTGACTTTCCAGAGGTTGCACACTGTTTTTCTGGCAGTATTATAAACAAGGAAATGTGATTTGGATGGAACTTCTATAATGTAGATATGGAAAAAGTTGCAAAATTATATTCAAAGAATATAGACAGCACAAAATTCAAAGTCATTTACTTACCAGTATTGTATGATCAACATTATGTCGTGTCCCAGTTACACTCTGAAGGTAGTGGAACTTGTCACTATTTTCATTAAAATTTACGATAGACATGGTACTTAAAGGTTTATTGATACCAAGGTGAGCGGGCTACCAAGAAGTCCAGAGGAAAAGAATAAATTTGTACATGACCCTAATAATTTGCAAAAATTAACTAAAAATGGTGTTAATCAGGAAGTACCAACTAGTAAAAATAATGCGTTGCAAGAGTACACAGTGGTGAATGGTGGTCTACGCAGCAGGTCTCCGGAGGAGGATTTGTGCATTATTGCAGACCTTAGACTGGATGGGAATTAGTAATGACATGCAGTAGTGGACGTGTCAGCCTTGAGTGCATAAACGTGAGTGTCATTTGTAAAATTTGTCAAATAATTTTTTGCCTCTGTTTTTAGTGGCTTGTGCTAGAGCAGTATGAGCTTTTTAGCGTGCTGCATTTCAGGAAGAAAATAATGATCAGAAGTCTAGAAAATTACTTGTAAGGAAAGAGTGAAAGAAAGGTAAGGTTATATGAAAAAGGTACTCAGATATGTAAAGATAAAGGGGATAAATTATTCTCCAGGTCTACTATGTGTAAGATAATAAGATACGGCCACGTGGCACAAGAAGAAAACTTCCAGTTGCAGACTAGGGAAAAAAAAGGACAAAAATAACCTGTTACTGAGAGAAAGTCTGGGAGTAATGTAGAATATCTATTACACAGCTTAGCCAAATATCTCTCTGGAATAACATAGCTATAGCTGATCTGGCCATGAGGCAGAGAAATAGTCTATATGGCATTGGTCTTCTCTTTCCCCACGTACTATAAATCTCAGTGTGGATGGATGCTCTATAAAAGATTCCACCTCCTGTCTTTCTTATCAGACAACCCTGATTTCCACAGGGACAGGTTTCTCTAGTCTCTTTCTGTGTGCTCCTTTCAGTAAATCATCTAAATAATGTTCATCAGACATTGGTTCTGTTTCTTTTGAAGACAAATATCATAGCAAAACACATCCCAAGTTTACCTTGCCATTTCAGTCCATGACGCATGGGTTAGACTATTTACCATCATAAGACACCATTGCGAGGAACATTAGTTTTGGATTTTTTTTCATTAAATTTTTTTTGTGAAAACACTCAAAATAAGCACTCACTGCTATTCATCTTTTCCAAGCACTCCATAAATTATAATACTTACGAGAATGCGTCTTTTAAGTCCACACTCACCAGTTGGCTTTTCCACTAATTCACTCTTGTTCTAAAAGCATCAGAAACAGGTCATCAGCTGATGTGAAATTATGACAATCTTTTTGGAGACTTACTTTATGGTTGCCAATATATAATATGAGTGGATCTGCAAAGTATCTTCTTGCTGCTGTGTTTTGGCACAGCTAAAAGATTATAATCTCTTGTGCTCATGCTGAAATCAGTAGACTTACTGGGGCTTACCCTGAGTGCCAATCGAGACAAAATCTGGTTATGTAGTTTGCTAAGCAAGGTCATTTATAAAAGGGCTGAAGGTGTCTGCAGAGATGACTGCCTAAGAAGATGTTGAAAATGCATTGGAGTTTGTCTCAGCTCTCATCTGCCTGGTACAGAATGAACAGCAGTGGGGGTCCCTTAAGATCACCCTTTTATTTTAGCTCAGATATTTCATCAGTTTAGAAAACTGACTCCTTTTCCCAGACAGTTCTCCTTTTAGCAGACAAGAATAGCTCTTTCAAATGTATCATGATTCCCACAAGGCGATGCTTCCTTATTGTATTAGAAACAGGATTTTGTTCAAAACATTCTAAACTTTAAGGATATTTTGACTCTATTAATGATGTTAATAGGCTACTTTCCCCTGTTAATTTCAATCTAGTTTTACTTTCCTTTCCTGGTGACTTTTTAACTATTAGTAATGAATAGTATAAGATGACTTTTTATCCATTTTCTTCCTTTTCATGATTCCATCCACGCCCAGACAAAAAAGTGACTAATGCAAACCCGCCAAGTTTTTCTGCCATACCCTAAAATAAGTATTTTTAGGCCCATCATACTATTTGCAGTATCCTAATTGTCTGTCTTGTAATTTGCATCATGTTAATTACTGAGATATTACACTACAGTGCTCTAACACAGCTATTTGAAATAGCTGAATAGTTTTACTTGTAGTAATTAGAAGTAGCAGCAAATAACAATTTTCATTGTAAGATATTAGGCAATTACAGATTTCTTTTTTTTCTCAGTGTCACATTTTCAGTCATTCTATTATTGCATATTTTACTGTAAATTTCTTATCTTCATTTCTTCTTAGGCAAAAATAAATAAATTAAATCACTGGCATTCTGTCACTGTGCTGCACAAAAAGATGCTATGCTATTTGGCCTAGAAATATAAGCAAAAATCTAAATGTACTATTAGCCTTTAAGACACTTTTTTTCAAATGTCATTCTTTGAGGATGAAAACATGTTTGCTTTGTAAAGCTCTTAACATTTCAAGCTGAAAGGCTTGAACAAGCTTTGAACTCTGGAGTTTGTGATGCCTATAAATTAAAGGGAAAAATAACACTAAATGGTACTGTAGCTTGTGAGGCTGCCTTCTTTAAGTCTCTGGGCATCTCAAAGTCCTCAAACATACAATTTTTCTTGGAGCAGCCTGTGAGCCAAAAACCCCTATGTATCCCATGGAATGTTGTTGCTTTATTTGAAAATATCCTTATAAGAGCCATAAAATGAAAACAAATTCTCTTTAATGTATCAATAAACAGCTGGCTATCTGAACAATTTGCTGTCCGTACATACTGAAACACGCTGGTGGAAACAGAGTGCAGCGCTGACTCAAAACACCTTTGTCCCTGACCTGCGTATCTGCCACCTTTGACTCGGGCCCTCCAGCTCTTTGAGACACTGGGAGCTACAGTCAAGATTTAGCTGCTTGTAATAAAAAACCTGTGTGCTTGATTTTCTGCCCTTTGTAAAGTCTATTTCTTTTTGGTCTTGGTATTTAGTCCTCTCACACCATACCTCCTCCTCTCTTGAACTCTGCCTTTTTTTCCCAGGATTGAGAACTTAATTTTTTTTCCTTTAACCGACACAGAATGAAGATAATAAAATGACTTCTAATTAATCATATATACATACGACTTCTCAGCAAAGCTGAAAGGAGGCCTATGAGTACAATTTCTAAGGGAATGATTGCAACACAGATTTCGGGATTATAAAATTGTTTACTAATGAGAAAACAAAAGAGACAAGAAAGGACTATTTTCCTTCGAGAATGTTTTCCAAGCAAAGGGCTGCTTCACAGACATAGCACAGGTAGTTCATAAGATTCTGTGGATTTTCCTATTAGATCTTCCAACAAAAAAAAACCCTGAAAAACTGTCTTTTGTCTTATGTGTCCTTCCATCACAAGGCAAAGTAATAAAATACTAATAATGGCTCACAGAGGCTGTAAAGAGACCCTAAATCCTTTAAACAAATGGTTACAGTCTAATTGTCTCATCTGCTCATTGGTATTATAGCCTTCCATCAACAGTGTGCTGTTGAACGTGTAGACTCTCCAAGTCACAGATAAGCTTTAAAGAGGGAAGATAACTTTTATTTGTTATGGGCAATAAAACTAGAGTCTCTACTGACTGTCTGACAAGGAGGCGTCGGATACTGTGGATCCAGTCAGGCAGAACACAAATCGAAATAGTGTCTAAAGGGCAAGGTAATGGAGGAATGAGAAGTATAAAACCTACACAATAAAATTATATTGCAATGAGAGAAAATTAGAAAATGAGGAGTAGAGCCTAAAAATAGAACAAACCTGTCCCTTGAAGCCATATACAGTAGGCATGGTTGCTACTGAAACGGTACCACGCTGGTTTGCCTCTAGTTTAGACTCAGCAGTAGTAATATATTGAGGCTGCGTTGAAAGAACACGCTGGTGCATGTGCGCAACTATGTATTTACACACCCAAACGCTCACTGTGTTCCCCTTGTCCACTCTGTGTCACTAAGATGTTTCTCTCTACCATAAGAAGTGTTTGTGAACAGGCAATTAATTTGGTTTAATTCTGCATCTTCCAGCATGGATTAAAAAAGCAGATCTTGGAAGTGTGTCTCAAGTTATTTCCTGATCAGAAGAAGACGTTACATAGAAAGAAAAGTTATTTATTAAATCAGATAGCACATACAACAAAGATATTACGTACACATGGACACACACGCACACACGAATACATCCCTTCCATTATGCAGCTTTTGCAATTTTTCATCCAACCTGTCTCCAGCTTATTTGATGCCACTTTCTTACAGTGACACCTGCTAGAAAAGCTTAGTGGAGCCACTGACAGCTCCTCTGGAGTTGCTGCCTATCACTGCCTAGTTCTCAGTCAGCAGTATATACCAGTTCTAACATATGCTATATTTCTAATTTTCCTTTCTTTCTCCTTGGGGCAACCTATGCTTATTATCACTGTGGCTAATACTCCTAGGCCTGTTTTCCTGCCAGCCCTCCTTCTCCTGAAGTAAAGGTGCAAATGAGATCTGGAAACCACCACAGTGTAATTGTGTGCTTAGATTTTAAATCTCTGGCTAGAAAACAACTCATTGCTCCCATTCCTTTCATGTCCGCAGCTAATCCACTCTGTATTTCAACAGAATTGTTTTCCCTTTGTTTCAGGTTAGCTTTTAAAATGAACTTTTTGCTAGTTTTAATATATGAATGCTCAGCTTATGATGGCCATTTTAGCTTAGTCTTTCTGAGGACAGTCAATAAATATCTCACAGTGATAAAGGATTTATTTCTTCCCATTCTCTTACCACAAGGTCTTTTACTCCTCTGGCATAAATGAGAACATCTTTTTACATGTGTGTGTCAAATTAAAGCTTGCGCTGACAAAATAAGTGAGGTTCTCATTTTCATCCACTAAAATCAATAGTGGTATATCAGTATGAATATGGGAAGTCCAGAATGGGATTCAATTCTTACACTTTTAGTTTCACTGGCTTTTGGATAAGGCTTTTAACAGTCTGCATGAACAGTTCCACAGAGATTGCAAGGGGGAATCTGGGATCATATTTATGCCAAGTATTCCAGACACACTGAGTAAGATGATGCAGGATTCTTACAAATAAAATATTCTTTTAAAGCCATATTTTAAATGATGAATCCAGAATTCCAGTTTACTATGAATACTGTTGTTCTCCTTAGATGAATGAATTTTTTTTTAATTTCTGTAACTAGTAACTAAATAACAATGCTAGAAAGAAAAGGGGCTCAGCAGACATTGAGGATTCCATCTGTACCTATTGATCTAAGATATTATATGCATCAACTTACTTTAGCATTTGCTTGAACTATGCTCAGAAGAAGCTTCACATCTAGGTGGAAATCCTTTACCTTTATTTTTTTCCCCCAAGCATGCACATCCAACACTTAGAATTCACTGGCTAACAGATTATTTGCATAAGTAATTTTACAGAATTTTGCAACAACAAAGACTCTAAGCTCATAATGAAAAAATAATAGTACTCAGTTTTTTATGTAAGAGGGTTTCTGATCCTCTTACCTGTAGTGAATTAAGATGTAATTGGCTTTTAGAAAAATTTTGTTATAGAAAAAAAAACCCAAACACATTAAGTTTCTGACCATATGCTTTCACAGACTTCTGCTTCTCTTCTGGAGGACTGATCATGTATGCATGAAGCTGCATCCTTAACTTCAGATGGAGCAGTGTCCATACCAAGAGACTTGTCCTACATAGAGTGAGCACTTTGACAACCAGCGACACAAAAGAAAGCTGCCTGATTTAGATAACCAGTCACAAATTGATAGGTAAGTTATAATTTCAGAATCTACATTGCAGCCTACAGAGTAAACAAATTCATACACAAAAAAGACCTGTCAAGTAATTTAGAATAACAAATATATGCAAGAAAGTTGTGATATGTTTGTAGACATTCTGCAGATAGAAAAAGAGGCTAAACTCATTTAATCAATGATTCAGTGAATCAGTCTCTCAGTATGGTAGCAAAATAAAATGTATTTTTTACATGACTTCATGTGAACTTGTAGACCTGGGAAAAATTCTTTAGGTAGAAAGTTGGGCTTTCTTTTCTTTCTGTAAGGACATCCAGCAAGCTGGACTCCAACTTCTGCAGCATAATTTCACCACACGTTTGTCTCTTCATAAGCAAAGCCATTGCAGGAATAATAAAAGCTTTCTCCTACTAATCTGTTAACCTCACATAGAAATGGTTCAGCAGGAAATCCCATCTACAAAGCGTCACGCAAACTGCTGTCAATATAATGGTGAAATCAAACACCTTGCTTCAGTTGGTTGGGGAGAGCCATCAGAGACTTGTTTTTCCCTCATTCCGCTTTCATGAGCTGTCCTATTTCAACAGACCTGGTTTAGTAGTATTAGTAGAATTTAGTAGCAAATTCTGTGTCTCTCAGGAAAGTGAGCATGAAAGTTTGGCACCTTGAGCCTTTCCCTGTGAGACTCTGCAAGCTAGATTCTTGCAGCTTGCTGAGATGCTTTTATTTTTTTCCCTTTTTCTTCTGATAGACTAATATGTATGCAGTTCAGAAAGCATTCCCACAGAGAACCCTGGAAGGACAGACAGCCTGCGTATATGATTGCAAATCAGCCAACTAGCTGATTCCTTGAACAGCAGAGTAATTGGCTGGGGATTTTATCTGTTTCTCTGGCTTATGCCAATAAGCAGGCATGTTTATTAACAATTTATTTACAGAACACAGATTGATTTCAGGAAAGAAACACCACCTCTGCAAAGTGTGAGCAAACGATTTTTTCTGGGCCTTCGAATAATCTATTATTGTCAAGGTATCTGTTTGCATTGGTCTTTATCTCAGGGTTTTAGACCTAAACGCTGAACATGCACAGGAGACACGACATGGGGTGAAAAGGTTCTTCTTGTTTCCTGAAGAAAACCTGCGGAATAAGTGCCTCATAAGTAACACAAAAATTAGCTGAATAAACACGCCCCACACCTGCCTCAGGCTTCCTGGAAAACATTAGGCAACTCCATGTGGCTCACTAATTCACACAGCTCCTCCCTCACAGGTGGTCGGGAAGCAGATGCATACAGTCAAGAACACATCAAGATGGCATTTGTGCTATGAAGTATTCTTCGTGTTGGTCTCCGAAATCACCAGCTCACCAAATTATAATGACGAGCAATGAAGCACAACTATTTTTGAATCAGCCTTCCTAGAAAATTGGCTTACTTTTTTTTTTGTTCCCTTCACTAGAAATTATACTTTTTTTTTTTCTTCTTTCTCTTCAAATAGCTGAGATGCTGTCAAAGACTTCATGGTATTCTGTTTAGAAGTTAAACTGATTTCCCCAATAAGATTACCTTAGTCAAGAATATTTCCTTTCATGATGAAGAGAATAATAATGCTAATATTATTTGGTTATGCTCAGGATCTGATTTAGAATTAGGTATTCTTATCTGAATAAAGTCCATTTTATGAAGTAAACATCACTTCTGAAATTCCTTTTTGGTTTTTTTTTGTGGTTCCACTGAAGGTCATGCTGAGCAACTTAAACATATTCTGCCACAGATAACTTGTTATTCATATGTAACTTGTTAGCTGTTCAAAACAGTTTAAGAATTAAAAGCACTAGGTAAAAGATGATGATAACTCAATTTTAAGGTCAATATTTTTGTTTAAAAATGGATGAGTTGTATATAAAAAGGAATTGCTACAGGAAGTTGTTCATTGCTTTTCCTGTAATAATCTATCTCAGTCTGAAGTGCAGAGCCAGAGCCTCTCAATGTGATTATCACAGATACAATATCAAATTACAATGCAGAGTACAATTTACCTCCAGAGAAGAGTATGAATAATAATAAAAATAAATATCTGAGTAGGGTCTCCATCAAAGAAAATAGAATTCTGTGTAAATCTGTTTCCATGAATAAATGATGACTAATAAGTTCATAATTACCTTATTGTGATAAATATTGAATTAATGGAGTAAATGATCTTGTGCATAACTTTTGATAAGTCACAAAATAGCGGCATGTTATCAGTTTACTTGAATGCAACCCAAACAAAATCTGCATTCAATATATAGTCTTATGTCTGCAATGTTGTGCCTAATGCCAATCAAAATTCAAGTTTAGTGACATTGCTCACTGAGATACTAATTTCTTGGAAAAGAAAGGCATGCCATATGCATTTAGGCTTTTTTTTTCGTGTACTACCTTCTGCTGAAAGGTTTTTCTCTGAGTAAGATTCTAACTGAGAAACAGACTCTGACGTAAGACATGTCCTTTTCTTAATGGGCCAAGAAACTCCATTGTTTACCACATTGAAAGACTAAAAGTTGTTCCACTGAGATGGCAGAATTTTACCTTACCAATACAAATGTGTGGAGTTTTTCATACTTCTCTATTAGTTGCAGATGCATAAATTGCTCATTGCAGACAGAACAAGCAACTTACCCTCCCTAATAAATGTGTCTTTTCATGTCCTCAGGGAAATGTAAATGTAGTTTCAGCCCATTCTTGTGCAGACCAGATACCTCATTATCTGGTCACAATTCCACTGCATCTCCATGCTTGTATCTCATTCCTTTTTTTTTTCTTTTTTTCCTGGAGGGTAGTGTTCATGTACATGGAGAACTCTTCACAACATAGACTAAAAATACTCTTTCTCCATCCAGTCTGTTTTCCAGTCCTACTGACTCATAAAGTCCTTCCAACTTGCATCTCCGAAGAGAGTCATTCCTGATGAGTGGAACCTAATTACAAGGTAAGCATTAATAAGTAAGTAAGTATGAGGCTGTAGAACTCAAAAATTCTGGAATACAAAATTCCAGGCTGTAAGCAGACAGGCTGGAGTGTGCCCTTGTTGATACTGCACCATGACTTTGAGACTGTATCTGTTTGGTGCAAAAAAACCCACTCAAAAGTGTATTGCAATATTATCCAAAGAGGTAAAGGCACCTGCAAAAGGTATTTTAAAGAGGCAGAATGACCAGAAGTTGGAAGAAGACAAGGAAGAGAAGGAAACATTTGCAAGAAGAAAGTGTCATACAAACAGGCAGCTAATGAAAAAACGACCGAGGAAAAGTTACCTTTGCCATCCTTGAGTACAGATATCCATACATAGAGACATGAAAACACGTATCTGTATCTTTTATAGTACTTTCATATTTTTCTTTCAAGACATGAGCTTTTCATTAATTTTACAGCAAATGAATGAGTGTCCTCCGTAAAGGGTGTGGCATGTGGGCACACATGCAAAGAATCTCTGCAACCCAGTCCCAACAGAAAAAATGCCTATTATTAGAAAAAGATTATTATTAGAAAAATTAATTTGTCACTGCCAATGGAGACATGACACCTGAAGTCTAAATAAGGAAGAGCTTTTGGCTGTGATAGCACCCCTGTGATATCCTTGTGTGCCTGAAATTCTTGCAGAAGGCATCTCACCATACTGGGAAATTCACTCAGGGCAAAACAAAATTATTTACTGTTTCCTCAATAAATGCTCTTCACAGTCCTTAAATTTTCCCTTTCCTTTATTTTAATTTCTGATACTTCACTGAATTCTTTTCTTTCAATTACACTTTTATCTTCCCATTTTTTCCCTTCTAGGTTCTTCCACATTTTAATTCTCTCATTTTTCTTGTGTTCCTCTTCTTGCCCACGTTTGTTTTTCAGCTTACTGTTCGTCATGCACTAAACTGATGCCAGAAGCACAAAAAACTGAAAGAGAATGGAAAAGCACTTCAGAAAAAAGACATCTGTCATCCCCAGGTCCTTTATGACAACCAGCACTAGGGTCATGTTTAACACAAATGTCTGAGAAAACATAGAACCAGGCTGCGGAGTCATAGTTTGGCCACTGCTTCTTACACTTATCAATATGTCTGCATTTTTATGTTGCACCTGGCAAATTGGAAAGTAATAGCAGAAATGGTTAGACATTGTTTAATATGTTTAAATCTTAGCTGGAGTCATGTAGAGCTGTCTGCTGTGTGAGTAATTGGACATGATACAGTAGGATAGCAAGACAGTCAATTGGCCTTGGAAAAAAAGGCATTTTATATGATGGTATTCAAAGAATGGTCAAATTACAGTTATTAAACCTTGATCTTGACACAAAAAATGGTTTTAATCCTGTGCAACAATCAGGATAATTAAGCAAGGAGCCTGCAAAGACTGGTGATAGAAGAAGGGATGCTGATTTGTTCCCACTGATATACTGATTTAAAACTTGATGAATCTGAGCTGGGGTTTGAATCATTCACAGAAGTGGCTGCCAGGGCTAAAATTTGGATAAGGTCATGAATGTAGAGAGTGTTACTACTTGGCATTTCCACAAATCATCCCTCTCAAAGCTTCATTCTCTGTCTGACTCTCATGCAATAAAGCTGCAATGCCTTGTGTTTGTTTGCTCAATAACTTACAGTTTCACGTTCATAATTCTAGGGTTTTTCTCTTTCTTCTGGCTCTGCCTTGCTGAGAAGAGCTGGAAATCTCTCTCTAATAATACCTGGGAAAAGTAATTGAAAATATGCCCTTAAAAAAAAATCAAGTTTTTATTTATTCTGCAAGACAACGCCAAAGCACTCATCCCAGATATTCTTGACAGTGAGAATGATAGAGGAAGGATGATATTTTATTGGGCAGTCTCTTGCTTGTGCTTTGGCTCTCACCCCAACACAATGACTACAATCAAGAAAGGGAAATTGCATGTGTCAGTGTCCTGAGGAGAAAAAGCAAACAGGGTTTATAATAGCAATGTTCTGAAATTCAGTTATTACAGGGAGGTTATATGCAACTCTTCAAGCCCAGAGGGACTGGTTGGGGGTGGGGGGCAGGAAGTGTGACTATTTATTTATTGATACAGTAGTTCCTGAAATGCCCAGCTGTGTGAACAAGAAAGGTATTTCTTACAGGATGGTAGAAAGCAAATGGACTCAATAAATGTACTAGTCTGAAGCACTTAGACATTTCTGTCACTTACGAAGTAGAAAAAGTATTGGTCTTAAGTCTTGTTCAGACAATGGTGGATTAAAATTTAATCACAATGGTGAAATCTGAGAAATAATGAATAAACAAAGATCATGATCTGACATGGCATTCAAAACAAAGAACAGGTAATTATTTGGCTTATGTAAGGAAGCAAACTTCCCTTCAAGGATCTCATCTGCTGAAAGAAATGATAACGCACAGCAGTACTGAAATTATAAAACTAGGATTTTAATTTGATAACCCTAGATTAAATATGAAGTATGTTGAACTGTCATGTGTTATTGTATCTGCCTGAAACCTTATTTCTATTGTTCTGAAAGTAATGGTGAAAATGGAAGGGTCCCCTAGCTGCTCTCAGACTTCATCAACAGATTGTAGCTGTAAAATTTTTCCCATACTACAATGTATGAGCTATTTTCTGTGGGACTTCAAAAATAATCATTTGTCATAATGGAAGTTATAACCTCTACTGGAAAAAGTCTCCCAGAGCTGGACAGAGAAGGCCCAATTTCTTTAGATTTGACTTACTAAAAAAATCTAGTGTGTCTAGTCTATTTTTCCTTGTGATGGGAATATTTGTGTGGATAACTTGGGAGATAAGTAAAATGCAGGCCTTAATAATCTCAGCCTGCTTTATTATGTATGTAAAATAATTTGGTAACAAAACATCAAATGCTAAAGGTAACACTAAATTGGTCCTTTTCTTTAGGCCTTTAAAAGTGGAATAAGGAAACATTTTAGAAGGAGATTGGAAATGTAATGGCAGGAAATTGCTACAGTGGAATCTGAGCTTTTAAAGTAGTCTGGTTCAGCTTGTAAATTACACCAAATTATATCACTTGTCCTTTATGGGACTTTTTTCCTTTGGTTATACCAAGTGTACCCAGAACATACGAACAGCTTGCTTCCTTAATGCTAGTATACACCTTCTTTCTTCTTTTTTGACCATTGCTTTCTTTCACTTCCGCCCCACATCTCCTTATTTACTTTCTCTCATTTTGAGAATCACCTGGATAATTTCTCATCAATCAGCGCTCTAATTTTTCAGATTCTGTTCTTTGCCTTGCATAAACCTGGTCTTCATTTGAAAACCTGGTCTATTTGATATAGACATATTGGTAATCCCAAAACAAACCAAACTGCATAGCAAAACGTAACGTTGCATCTATAATTGTTTCTAATGCAAAATCTTCTACAGTGAAGCACCTCTGTGATGTTAACAAGGAACTTGATTTAAATAATTTTGAGAAAAAAACCCATACTTTCCCTTGTCCTGTGGAAGTCAATACTTCTGTCAGAAAGCTCAAAAAAAAGAAAAGAGGAAGACTCAGGAAAAAAACAAACCAACCAAACATATAATGAATGTGGAAAACCATCAAAGACGGCTCTTATGAAACTGGAAATCAGAAGCCCCTAAAGAGAAATGATCCAGATGGAAGAAGGTAATTGAGTTAGCATTTGAGGCTTAGTTCCTTGTGGACAAATAGACAGCAATCTCTGCCAAAATGAATGTCTGAAGTTAAGCTCACTGGAGCAGAAATACAGTCCTTAGTAAGAAAAGTTTTCTGTGCAGGGAACCAAGACCTATTATGACACTTAATAAGGGGACATCTGGCTACATTGATTTCATAGATTAGTATAAAACAATAAAGGTGATCAAACTTAGTGAGATCAAACTCAAAAGGTGTTAAAGGAAAAATACAGTGGAAAAAAATTTTTTCCACAATAGAAGTGTACATAAGACATCTGAAGAACAGATGAGATTTCTTGCTAATGCCAATAATGACATGCATGTAGTGGTATGAGCAAAAGATTGAAGGGAGCAAAAGGTTCAGTATAATATGTTATGCATATTACTCCAACAAAAAATACAGCAAAGGCAGTGACATGACAAGCCTGTAGTGAGTATCAGTTTCTTCTTACTGCCCAAGTGCAAAACTAGGGAGGATGGTCATGATCTGTCACAGCACAGACCTCCTGGCATGAGTGTGTTGTACACATCAGCAGAATAGTACAAGGTGTGCCGTGGGCTGTAACTGTAGGATACATTGCAGAAGAGGAACTCAGCAGCAGTCATGTTACGTCCTTCTCGGCTGCAAGGCAGATTATGAAACATAGAATGATGAAGTTATGTGTTACCATCTAAAAATGGGTCTAAAGGAAGACCTCAGAATTTTCAAAACATCAAAGTAATTTCACCCCTGAAACTGAATTAAGAAAAAAGGTAGATCACAGCATACCACTGCTAGCATTTGTGTTCATATGATTTGGCACATTCATTGAATATTCAGTCCACATGCAGCATTAATAGTATGTTCAAAATGTCAATAACTAGATATCTGTATAATAAGTGCCTATCAAAAACAACCTCGAAATGAAATCAGTAAATAAAAATGGTTCTGTTCATGGAGTCTACACAGGATATCCATAAATATTAGTAAATGAAAATAAACAAAGAAATACTTTGACAAGGCATTAGGTTGTATGGTATATCTACCAGAACAATGACAAGTCAAACTTCCTACAACTCTGGTACCAGTGTTGCTTGTAATATATGAATTGCCACAAATAGCTAGGACCAAAGAGGACAAGGAATCCTGACATTAAATGTATCTGGGTATTTATTACTAGGAAATGGAAGAACCATCTAGGCAGGTAAGCTTGATGATTGCAGAAGTACTAGATAGGGCAGACCTTTGAAACAAAATAGTAGCAAGAAAACTTGGCAGCCGTCCTTTGTTACATTGCAACATCACTCCCAAATGAACAAGTCAATCAGACCCAAAGTGTAAAGATAAATCAGGAAGAAGAAATAGCAAGTTAACCACTTTCACCACTCTAAAGATGGCACTTCAAAAGAGTATTCAGCATACAGTACTCAACTGTACAACAGATATTCCAGAAGAATGACATGCTAGAAGGTCTGATGGAAGTCAAAGTAACTTTTATGATTTTTTAGTACACTGCAGCACAAGAAAAGTGCACAACAAAAACTTAATCACAGTGTTTACAAATGCAGGAAATGTCACCTAAAGCTGAATCACAACAAAATGCAAATCAGAGTAGCGCATATGAATTACTTTGATCATTCCTTAGAAAAAGGAAGTATTAGACCTGATCCAAAATAGCAAAACCAATAAAGCATTTAATAGTCCTCACACCATCCAAAACCGCTAGTTTTACTTGAGATGATGACCAGTTAAAATCCACACTGAGGCTAATGAAGTTCGGAGTATCTCTGAGAAATGCAAGGACAGGTGCTGAAAAAGTGAAGGGAAGGCAAGAAATAAGTTGTTTCAGTGTAATAATCTGCACCAAGTCTGAAGGACACCATTGCTTCTGAAACAAAATCCCAATATGAAATTCACTGAAAACAGAATATAATAATAACCAATGTACTGACAGACACTTCCTATGCATTCGTAAGATGAGCATAACTGCAGGAAGAGTTCAAGAGATGTCAGTACAGCAGCACAGAATGACATTTTGCTACTACTAGTAAGCATCATAAGCTACTAGTAGTAAGCATTTGTATCAGTCCAGCTGCATACAAACAGCAGAAAGGTTACAGTTTTCTTAACAAAACCTCAGCCTTTGGAACACAAAGCCCTCAGATTTTCATCTTAAAACCTCAGAAGTGTAACTCCAAACTGAATGACAGGAGTGAAAGCTAAACCTTGATTGCAGATCTTCACTTGCACACTTTTGCAGAAGGAGGTGATACAAAAGAGATGGAGCAAATAAGTATAAAATACTATAGTGTTTATCACTGCCTGCCAATAAGTCAGGACACAGGATAAGAGAAAAAGGAGTGACAAAGCAACAAAGTTATGCCTTTCAAAGACAAAAATAAAGTCAGGATACCTTGCCCCAACACACTGTCTGAGATTTTCGTAATGAAAAAAGCAGATTTGCCTAAAGAGCAAAACTGTGTCTGACTTTTAACAACATTTTCAGTGGAATCAGTCTGAAAAGTATTTGTGAATGTATGGTACAATGCTAAAAGCGGTCAAGAGGCATATTTTATTAACTTAACATGGACATGCAAGTGGAAATGTTGCATCTGTGCAAACCAGCCGAGGCAGGATTGCAAAGAACCTGTGGCAGTCAGTGCTGCACTTCAGAGAGTTCTGACAAGAACTGGCAGCTGCTCTACTTGAGCACGGAGGAAACTGCTATTTGCTGATAGCTTGTTACAGTCATGCTTTTAAATACCTGAACAAAGCAGTATGTTTGTCAGCGCTGCAGTGAGTCAAATTACGACAATTTCCACAGACATGGTATTTGCATTTTGGATCATGGACTACACCGTGCTGTGGTGTACATTTTAAAAAATTTGGGAGTGACTGGATTTGCACATCTGCCATCTGCAGTCTGTGCTATCAGCTGTGTTATCAGTGGCCTAGTTAAATATTATATTCAGATAGTTAAGCCTTAACCTCTGTTTGGTAAACTCCTTAAGCACAGAGACTTACCTTTGCCACTGTGAGTGACAGGAGAGTAATCAGTGATTTTCTTTTGCAAGTCTTTTAAGAACCAAGAGCTGTAAATTGTGACATAGTACAATGGAGTTGGGTGATCGATAGAATGAGAAAGACACGTCAGACTCACACTTTCCAGAAGAGGGGCTGCTGTAACAGTTTTATTAAAGAGCTGGAAGGCCTGTCCTGTGAGGAGCAGCTAAGGACTTTGGGCTTGTCTAGTTTGGAGAAAAGGAGGCTGAGGGGCGACCTCCTTGCTCTCTACAGCTTGCTGAGGAGGGGACGTGGAGAGGGAGGTGCTCATCTCTTCCCCCTGGGATCCAGTGACAGGACATGTGGGAATGGTTCAAAGCTGCACCAAGGAGAGGTTCAGACTGGACATCAGGAAGCATTTCTTTACCGAGAGGGTGGTCAAACACTGGAACAGGCTTCCTAGGAGGGTGGTCGATTCCCCACCCCTGTCAGTTTTTAAGAGGCATTTGGACAATGCCCCTAACAATAAGCTCTAACCTTCGGTCAGCCCTGAAATGGTCAGGCGGTTGGACTAGATCATTGTTGTAGGCCCCTGTCGTGGTTTGAGCCCAGCCGGTAACAAAGCACCAGGCAGCCGCTCGCTCACTCCTCCCCCTACTGGATCTGTGGGCAACTGCTCATTTTCCGGATCATTACAGTTCACCTCCAGCACAGCTAATTCCCTCAGATATTGGATACCCCTCTCCATGGTGGTCCACTTGCCTAGGTGATATGCAGCTTCTTCCTTGAAAGGGTATCTTTCCTTCAC
>JAVKLA010000027.1:5286288-5306692 GCA_034782735.1 Sagittarius serpentarius
CCTTGGCTAGTTTGGGTCAGCTGTCCTGGCTGTGGCCCCCTCCCAGTTTTTTTTCCTGTGAAAATTAACTCTATCCCAGCTGAACCCAGGACAGTCCCTTGCAACAGAAATAGTCTATTGTATTCTAAAGTATGAGTGATCAGTAACCTTGTGCTGTAATTATACCGGTAAAGCACAACAGATCTTATGGAAGCTATTAGACAATGGTCTTTTCTAACACTTGTTATGCTCTGGACAGCACTCTTACTCATGCATCTACGTGTACTCCATGGAATTAGAATCTGTGGTCTGAAATATCACGCAGAGAGGGCAGACTCCATAAAGGCTACAGCTTTGCTGTCAGCAACACAAGTACGATTATCACAGATGCTGGGCTCACCTACGAGGGCAAGTAGCAATATTCTTTTCAGCTACAATAGAATTTTAGCTGAAGAAGAAGACAGAATATGATATGCACTGATGCATTTATTAACTAGAGCATTAGTAATGTCATCTCCAAAGCTCTTGTACTTACAGAGGACATGGTTTATACACAACTGGATAATATTCTCCGTCATTCCTTTACGAGAAGCACGGGAAGTCCTTCCACTTCTGACTCCCAGTGGGAGTGTCCTAAACTAAGTTTCTAAAAATATATATTTGGGAAATTTATAAATGTCCTATGTCATTTACTCGGCCTTGTGGGCAGTCCAAACAGGTATAGGTAGTCAGGCCACCAAAGCATAAGGCAAAGAAAGGCCTGGATGTTATCTCCTTGGTCATCAAGTTCAGCCCCTACTACTGGAGCAACTATGGCATGTAATCCCACTGACAAATTTATACAGCTTCATTGTGAACGTAGTTTAGATTTCTTTTCCTTGCATTCTTGAAATACAGTATTTCTCTTACACACGAAAGTACTGGTAATGAGTGCAGCTCTGGCCTGCTGCAGAAGTGTCAGTGCTGCTCCAAATCACAGAGCCACGGACGGGAGCGTCAGGACTATGACAGTGAAGAGTAATTACCATCACCTTCTTGGTAAGAGGTGCCTTACTTTAAAACTTCTTTGGGTTCAGTCCAAGGCATAATTCCAGCAGTGGCAGAAGAAACAGTGACAAGTTAGAACATGTTTTAAAAGCATAGAAAAATCTAGCTGTTTTGTGGTTGAATTTAGTGTATATATCAGCATAGCCCAGCTGTTCTTCCTTGTTTTCATTCTCTGATTTGTACTTTGAAATTTTAGTTGCTCCCTGTACCACAGAGGCAGAGAACTGGTTTGTACTGTAAAAGAACCAGTGAGAATACTTAATATTTTTTTTCATCTGACAGCTAAGCTATCTTTAAAAAACTCCAGAAATGCTGAGGAAAAATGTAGCAAAAGGTGATGGCAGTTCTTTAATTTGGTTTTCTATTATTTCGAATCTATTCAGTATTCTTTGTAATACTGCCACTCATAATGACTGTATTTGGAATTAACATAGGTTTCATGTGTAATTCAATGGGTATTCAGCGTAACTTAGCAACCGCTAAAGCATTTTTTTCTTCTGGAAACTAGAGCATGGCTGTTGATGATTTCAGTTGGTAGACTGGGAGGCACACATTACTCTGAATTTCCGATTTTCCCAATTAAAGGTGTAAGATGCTATTTATTTATAATGCAAATTTGTGTTGATTATCAGAAGTTACATAAAGAATAAATAAAACTAGCATCAAACCTCTGCAAGCTTTTAGAACTGTCCAGGTCATAGCACGGGAATAATATTTGAACTACAAAGGTTAAGTTCATAGGCAATTAGAGCTATGACAATGGAAAAACCTTTTAAAATATACAGTGTTCATACATCTCTGCATTTCACAGATTTTATATGTGTGTGGATGTATTCTGTATAGCAAAAGGGGTAGAGGAGGTTTTTATTCTATAAATACATTTCTCTCAGGGCTCAAGCTGTGTGTGGCAATATGTTCTCACTAAATATATAGTCACGAGAAGCCTTACTGTATTAACCCAGTTTAAGTAATGAATTAGTCCAAGTAAATATATAAAAATTCTTTGCCTCAAAAAGTAGAAATTTGTGTTGCAGAATCAATGTGCAGCAGAATACTCAGTTTGTACATTCAGAGGAGTTTATAAAGGTACATAAAAGGCTACAGATTAGCAGAATAAACTCACCTGTCTATAGGTCATTGATTTGCAATATTTAAAAGGCAGTATTCAGTTTTACTGAAGAACGTTATTTTTGCTTTTGTTAGTATGAGAACACATTTCATGGGAACAAAACCCAAAAGTTGTTGACATGTTAAAACCACAAGAAAATAAAGGTCTGAACAACTTTTTTCTCCTGTACTGTTGAATGGATGTGCTTGCATCATTTTGTGTTCAATAACTTTTTTTAGAAAGACATTTTAAACTTTGTTAGTTGAACGTTGTTTTGCAAGTGCACAATAGTGGGCAAAGGAGCTGTCAATATGTTGGTTTAGTGTTTTATACTTACTATTCTAAATGCATCCCAAAAGTTGGGATTGTGTTTTCAGGGTGCTTCAAGCCCCCCAATGACTATTCTGGCTGACATTTAGGTCGGCTGATACTTCTTGTCCATGTGGATCTCTCTAAATTTTCAGTGCCCATAAAACAACTCAGCACTAGAAAAAGTAAAACAAGAGAAACAAACTGCTAGGTTTTTCTACACTGTCTCAGTCAATTGGGACTGAACTTCGGAAGTATAAATGGAGCAACATCACCTCAGAACATTTGTCAGACTTGTTGAGCTTGGCAACTTAATTGTCACAGGAAGAGGAGCAACAAGATAAATGGATATTCTCAAATATGTGGAAAGTCAGGAGTAGCCATATTTTATGACCTTAAAGGAATAATCAGTCTTTGGGTCTTTTGAGATCTGAGCATATAGCTAAGGTGAAGTATGAAAACATACTTGCCGGTCCAACACCAGAAGTATGAGAAAACTAAGTACTGATCTGTTTTCTATTTAATTTGGTACATGGCATTCATACAATGATGTCTCAAGAAAGACATCATTGATAATTTTGCTACTGAAGTAATTTAGAAAACATATTCAATATTTTTGCTGTTGAGCAAACATACAGAGACAATCTCATGAGCATCCTGCCTTGTGTTGCTATTCATGAGGTGTCAAAATTACCTACAGAATTTTTGTTTCATTTTTCTAAATAATTTAATTAGTATTCAAGAAAAGAAAGAAAAAATGTTTGTACAGAGACACAAACCATATCGCTTTTTATGTGCTGCTGGTAAAAGCTACCACAATATAGGCTGCAATTTGATGAATGACTGATAGATTATTCATAGACTTGAGATGAGATAGTGCAGCTGGTGTTCAAGCATCACCATTGGACCTGGAGGTAAGAGTCGCTATCGAAAGGACTGAGTACGAGTTGTATCTGTGGAGTGACACACAAACTCTAATAAGCACTAGGGGAGAAGGCGGTGGGTGGAAACGACAAGAGGCAGGACTACTGTTACTTAGTGCATACTTTTAGGGTGAAATTCCCTCCAGGAGGATTAAAGTAACACTTCTGCTGTGAGGAGATGATAGCTGAGAACTGCTGAACAGGTCCAAGCAAACCTCGCAGTGTGAAATGGAGATTACATTGTTGAGGTAACAAACAACAGCTCTGCCAATTAAGTTGGTAGATTAATTAATAAAGATATCACACAACATTGACGAGACACATAGACCTGTATTATGTAGCCCGGTAAACAACCATTCATTTTTGTTGCTTCATTGAACTACGCTGAATTCAGATCTGCTGGACAGAAAGGTGAAAGTCTCCACAGACCATTATGTTTTTTCTTATCCACATAGGCCTCTGCATCTGATTCACTTTTAATGCATTTCCTACCCAGCTTTTTCAAAACAGCCTTTTTGACATTTGTGAGTCTGTGATGTCCTTTTACAAAAACTCTTTGTATTTTGAATCTAAAAATCAGTCAGAAGAAGCAGGCAATTTTATTGTGTGACAGAGCAAAAGCTTATATATAGAGGCAGAGCTCTTCCATCGTTCTGCAGATAGCCAGTGCAGGCTGATGAGTCCTTTGTATCACCCGATCCTAGTAAAACCTAGTAAAATGACCTTTTTCATGAACAAATGAACAAACATCATGAAAAAATGCCATTTAAACAAACAGGTATGATCATAAACAGCATCAAAAATGCATCTAGCTGTCTTAAATGCATTGACTACAATTGCTGAAACAAATCATTACAATTTCACTTGTCTTTCAAACTTTTATTTAAAGCGATCTGTGATTTATAAAAACAGTTCCATACGAATTCTTGTTTTCCCTTTCTCCAGTTTTCTCTTATTCCATGTAATTTATCACCTACTTCGATATACATCTTGTACCTTCACCAAATTCTCTACACTATGGAATAAAAAGACAAAAGACCTTTTGTCTTTTATGTATTTATCTGAGCAATTGCATTCCTTGATGCTCGAAGAGGTATTGGGTTGTCTATTTCGCTGAATATTACATTACTTATGCCTTGTAATATCTGTATTTGAGACATCTAACCTTTATCAAGGCAAATAAATAATTTTTTTAATGTATATTATCTAGTATATTCTTTTTGGGTGTGCTGTAAGAGAGGTGGCTCTTCTTTTTTTAAAAAAATAATTTGCATAGTCATTTGGAAATAGTTTTCTGAGATTAAGTACCTTCCTGTGTAGTACTTTTCTCACATCTGTCTACTTTAAGTGATTTGCATTCTTTACTTTCAAATGAAAAATCTGGAAGTTAATGAATATCAGCTCATCCTTTACTCTTGTTAAACAGTTCAAAATATTCCCTCAGAAATGATTCTACTTCCATTAGTAGAAATTTTGAAGCCTCAAGAGAGAAAGGATTACTGTTGAGTTTGAAAATTGCTGCTCTCTGACTTCATGTAGTGACACTAGACTTGAAGACAAAAGCTTAAGAAAAATAATAAAATAGGCAAGCTGGACCCAAAGGAAAAAAGAAATGATTGAGCCAAATAATGTGAGCAGGATGCTAGATGCGAAGAGCAGCTACTGGTGCAGGGGTTTTATTTTACGCTTTGGCAATTTCTTTCTGTATATTAGCACACAAATGCCCTGTTAAAAGAGAGGCTTTTTTGGTCTTTTTGGCTTTGTGATCCTGCTCAAGTCCCTAGTCTCCTAATATTTTGAAAGAGTCATCCTTCACTTTGCTTAGGAGATCTCAATGTTTTCTAGTAAACAACTTCATTCTTTAATGTCTACTTCTGACCAGGGCACTTGTATGTTTCGTCTCAGTGGTATAAATCTATGAATATTGCCTTTTGTGGACAGAGAAAAAAATGTGTATGATTGCCATTGAAGGGACAGTGTCTGAGCAGAAAAATTTCAAATTTTATAAAGCTGCAGTGCTACAGTGGCACTGAGAAGCAACAATATCACTAGCAGAGTGCACTATATAAGTGGATTTTCCTGGACCGCATTCATACTTGATGTCTCTACTACCACCAGCTTCAAGTTAAAAAGTATCTTATTGTAGAGAGAAATCCAGGAAACAGCTCATAGTCAGCTGTAGGCAGCATGACCTCTGAGGCATTGTTCATTTGGTAAACTTTCTTATGGAATAAGTACCAAAGGTAAAAGAAATCATTACAATATTTCTGTAATGTAGTGTAGAGTCAAACATTACATTATTGAACTCCTCCTCACAGGGTACTCTCCTGAGGTCTAATACAAGAATGTTTTAGTCCTGAGGAAAAATGTGAATACTTTCTTAGTTCAAACTGGTCAGCAGAACTGTGGGAATTCCTACAATGTTCCTGCAATTAGTTAGTTTCAAAAAATGAATTAAACTGAGTATATTTGGTGACAAATGCAACAAGGAGTGTTCTTGGAGACAGCAGTGTAGCATGAAAAAGCAAGAAAGCAGAAAGACTAATAAATTTAATAGAACCATGAAAGTATTAGTAATATTTTTAGGAATGTCTGGATTATGATAAATCTTCTCAAGATCTAGCAATATAAGGACATTCTGAACAGAGATACAGTCTTGTAATTAAAATTATAGCTCCAGTACTCCCACGAGCTCAAAATTACAGTCTTACATAGGATCAGTCTTTGCTTTGTAAAGGACAAGCCTGGGTTAGGTTCATAGCTGAAAAAATTGTTGCAGTTCCAGCCTGGGCATTATACATATCAGTTCTGGATCCCAGTGAGCACACCAAACCCCACCAACCCATTCCAATCCGTTTCAAAATTGCTTCCTCAAAGCTTCCACAGATTGTTCCACAAGGCCTTTTGAAGTAAATGCTGCAGGGGTTTCTTCTTCACTCTCCCTGGCACAGGAACAGGAGAAGGAACTGGAAAGTAGGAAGAAGAGAAGGAAAGAGGTGCCACCATTTTGTTTGCAGAATGCAGAAATGAAACAAAATTGCTCCAGCATTTGGTAGTTTTCTGCTTCTCTTCCTTTGCTAACAACATTTGTTTGCCAGAGGGAAACAAGTGCTTTGTTAGAGGGGAAAGTTTCAGCCTGCTTTTCCATCAGCAATTGTTGATGGCTACTCACCAAAAATCTGGGACAGAAAATTAATCAAATGGTCCCTACAGCCAGGATTAAAATGCAGTGTGACATTTGGAGTATCTATTGATAGGTCCCTATTTGTTTACAACTGAACCTAAAATAATTCCAGGTATACAGAGAACCCAGGAATTCTCTAATGTATTCATAATAGTAGAATAACAAACTTCCAGAAAAACATGTCCATACTTTTAAATTTATTTCCAGTCCGAATCCAGAGATTGATTGAAGAAAATTCAGTTTATTTGAAATGTAACTATGGAAGTGAACCAGAACATTAATAAAGCTATAACAGGGTGTGGGAAGTTTTCTTTCAGGCTCAGCATTTGCTGTTTTTGTGAAGAGGTAGCCCCTGTCTTCCTTTCCCTCCAAAGTCAGAATAAGGGTTCCTCAGTGCTAAAGTGGATTTTTTCCATGTTAACAACTTTTGTTCATAATTTCTGAGATAGAAGAACCAGAGATAACAATGTCACAATCGTTGCAGGTGCAGATTCAATATTCACATTTCAGCAATATTCCTAGTTTCACTGTACATTTAGGAAAGAGTTTTACATGGTACTTTCCCTGTATTCCACAGCCCTTAATTTTTGGTCTCTTATTCAGATGAATGTACTGTCTTTTTCCAGTCAAAACAATACTATAAAAATTCAGTATTTCTTTGTTAAAAATTTTATTATTAAATGTCTTCTCATTGAGTCTTTTCTATCAATTTTATGTTCCTCCAGATCTCAAATGTATAACCTAATGAAAATTTTCTTTGGGCATATCTGTCCTTACTGTTTTTTTATTTGAAAACACACTCAAGAAATAGAAATTACATTCTGGCCTATTCTCAGTATGATAAACTGCAGTTTCAGTGCGGTATATTAACTCGTTCTGTTAAAATGAGGCGAGGAGGGAGAGATGGTTTCAGGAAGCATGAAAAAAAGTCTTAAAAGAGGGAGAAACTCTCAAGACCAAAAAGCATTGCTGTGAAAGCATTGGGAATAGGAATTTATGCATTTTTTGTGTCTTCTCTTTTTTTTTCTCCCCCCCGCAAGATGCAAATGGATCTATTCAGTTAGAAAGTAATAATTGTTTACTTAAAAAACCTAACTTGAATCATTTCCAAATATCTTCTCAGCTATTAACTTTTTTTAGATCTTTTTCTCTTTCATAAGATATGAAAAGGGTTGTTTTTCTTTTTTTTTTTTCTTTTTGAGAAGCAGGGGGATGGGGGTGAGTGGGAGGAATTGTTTTGCTTTTGAGTCTTCTGATGGGGAAAAAACTGCTGAAACATTAGGCTTGTGAGAATATATTTACCATTTTCCCCTCATTTCATAACAGACCATTGACAAGCTTGACTTGGAGATGTTTAATTGTAGTTTACTTGATAATGACTATACTTTGCTAATTCTAAAATCATTTAAAAATATTGCTATTTAGGTTTAGCAAGAAAGATCACCAGTTCTGTTAAGGTTCCAGAGTTAATAAACCAATGTTATCTTCCAGACATGAATAACACTTTTCAGAGTTTCTTTAAGAATATCAAAGAAGTCATACTAATTATAAACAATCTATAAAATCTGTTATTTGATAAGCCATTTACTGAATTATCTGTTACTCTTAACCAGTTATAAACTCTGGTTTTACAGCTGCTTAACATGAAGTGTGATCACAAGTAAAATCTTGAATTCTGTTTTGTATTTTAACTGCTGTCTATATGCAGCATATGTTGATGACTTTCATTATATATGTAAATCTTTTGTCTCTGCCTTTCAGATGAATTTCACTTCTGAGAAACTGGTGCTAAATGGAAGCATTGAGGCATGACATATCTAGGTTAGTGTGACTTTAGGCACTGGACAGTGACTAACAAACTGCCAGCTGATTGCTTTTTGGACCAATATTGACTCCCTGCAAAATCTGTGTTGGAGAAATTTCTCTTGATTCTTTGCTTGTGCAATATAAATTCCTTGCTAAGCAAGATTCAGCAGTCCCTTTACCAATGACGCTAGCATGGTTCCTTAAGCGGATCATATTACATCTTGTTTTGCTCATCTTGTTTTAAATATACAGTAAAGATGAAAAAGACAACATATATCTCATGTTTCAGTCTCCTCCAAGAAACGTAGTGATTTAGTTACCTACTAGCAGCCTCCATGGGAACATGGACATTTCCCTTAGTAGCAGTACTAGCTTAATCAGTCCTGCCTTTTCGCTTCAGCTGTGAATCTCCTGCACTTGTGTTGTCCCACAGTTGTGCTTGGACAAATGATTGTGGGGTCAGACAGAGAAGTACATCAGAGAACACACTGTAAGGTAACTCCGTGTCCCCCCCCACCGCCAAAAAAAAAAAAAAAAGCAGTAGGTAATGCCAGTGAGAGAATTATTTGTGTAACATTTACCATGGTACCCAAGGGAAACAAAATCCTCTCCCCCTCTTCTTCAAAAGCTATTTCCCCCAATATTTTTTAATTTATCTGTTGTCATATTAAAAAGCCATCATCACTAAAAGCTCCAATACAGACTTGACATGGAAGAACCTCCCAAAGGCCAGCTAGGATATTCTGACTAGATGACACACACTTAATCTTTGCCTTTGTAACATCTATTCCTGTGGTTGCTCTCTATAACTTCCTTGCTTTCACACTTTGTTGTATTTCTATCTGGCATTCTGCCTGAATGACCTTTTAAAAGTCCAGCTAGTGAAAAATATGGTAGTCCACCAAATGGAGAGTACACTTCCAGTATACCTTCATACTGGCTCCCTGTCATTTCTCTTTGTCACACAATGGTGCTTAACCTTTAAAACTTTGGGATACAGTACAGGGATTTCTTCTTGCCTTCTTTGGTTAGTTCCTAACTGATATTAGGCAGAAGCCAGCTGTGAACTGCTGGATGAATAGCACAGTGATATAGTAAAGACAGTATGAGGAGTTTGAGGGCCTTTTGTCAGTTATATGACTTTACACAGAGGATATGATCTCCCCTGCAACTCTGTGCACTAATGACAATGCCAACAATAAGCACTCTCAGTAAGGCATCAGAGTCTCTTATTTTTCACCTCCAGTCCAGGTTAATTGTGACAGAAGCTACCGACCTTCCCAGCATGCTGCAAAGCATGTCTTTTCAGTCAGGATTTTGGAAAGGGTGGGTAGAAGAAACGAAGTGCTTTTGTGAAGGTTACAACACGTTGGTGGATAGGGTCACAGTCACTGCTGATGTTAAACGTAGGTGCAAAATGCAGGTGCGTGTCACCAATCAAAACAAGGGAATTTGTGAATCCACTCTAAAATCTGAGCAGCCTGGATGAGGTGTCTTTGCCCTGTGCAGTTTCCAAGGCTGCAAGTAAGAAGGAGCACACAGAAACTATGAAAGCAGAGAGCCAGCCATTGCACAGGCAATTGGAAGTTGCTGTGCTGAGATCAAGAGTAAGAACTTAATGTTTCAGGATGAAACTGCTTTACATTTCACAGTGGAGGGGACACCTTTTAGTAAGATTCCTCCTATATTCAGAAGTAATTACACATCTTCTGTAAATAAACGTAATTACAACAAAGATATCTATTGTCATCACACAATCCTCACTAAAGAACTACTTCATTGTGTTAAAAGGCTAGCAAAGGATTAAATATCTTTCTTCATGATGAACATTTCAGTGAGTTCATCCTGCAGTCATAATGTTTCAGTGTCAATTTACTTGGAAAAGCATGGACATAAGTAATGTCTAGATCCCTCTCTCCTCTCCTCTCTTCTCCTCTCCTCTCTCCTCTCCTCTGAATAAAATGCATATATTTATTTTCAGCTGTGCTACCAGCCTGTATCTTTCTCTTTCTCTTCCTCCAGCTTTCTGAAAAAACATCTCCACAGAGCTCTTTCCCAAGGCTAAAATCAGTCCAATTATTTGCTTGCCTATAGGATTTTTTAAATTATTGTTATTTTGTGATCCAAATGACTTCAAGACAAAAAATTGCTAATGCTTTTTCTACGCTCTCCTGTCACTGGGAGGAAAGCAGAGCTCAGTTGCCCTGTTTTATCCTTTCCTACATTAGATAGCACTGCTCTCTGCTTCGTGAGGAGGCCTTTGCTAGTGAGCTGTAGGGCTGGAGGATTGCTCTTAGTTTTTTGATGCCTCTGAGATTTAAAGAACTCGTATTTTGATGTCTACTCAGATTAACTTTGAGGTACATCTTTGCTGGTGTACAGAGCTGTATCTCTAACAATACAGAGGCACTGCCAGACTGTCAAATTCTTATTATTATAGGGAGGAAAGTTTAAAGGTGTTTGAAATTTTTTATTCTGAAGGGTAGAAAAGTTATAGAGATGGCTTTATCACTGTTGTTTATCATCTTAATATATGTTACAACCTAAAAATGACTGAACCCCCAGCAAATCCTTTTATTTTTGTTGTTTATTAAATCAAATAATATAAACTGTGGAAAACAGTCTCTTCTTTCCATGGCATGGGAATCATCTCTATTAATGGACAAATACACTTAAGGATATTGCTCCTGTTTATTTAAACACAGAAAAGAAATAATGAGGCCATTTATGAAGAGAGATGTCATGCTAAAAGCGTTAGACAGCACTTCAGTTTGTATGTAGAGCATAAGCATAGTCAATAATAACACCCATAGACACAAATTACACTATGTGACACCTGGACTCCTTAGATCTAGTACAACCAATTACTCTGAAGAAGCGCACTGAGTCTTGCACACAGATTTCCAGTTTCAAGCTTTTGAAGACTGGAGATGAACACATAAATGTACAGTTAAATCTTTCATGTTTCTTTCCAGAGCGCCTGTTTCAGATTATCAAGTTGCTGAAGTAAACAAAGAAGTAATTTAAAACTACAGAGGCAGATTTGCAGCAGGTGCAACCTGGCCAAATCTTATTCATTCAGATGTAATTTTGACTATCACTTGCATAAGGAGTAAATCCTTGAAGTCACTTACACCAGTGTGGAATCAGAGTAGGTCCAACAGGTCCCACAGCCTTTAGAGGAGGGAATTACTGCTGAAGACATGCTCTCACAAGGTCCCAGTAGCTGCAGAAGTGACATGCCCTGTTTGAGACAGCCTGTCAAAGCCCATATTCTGTGTATGTCTCACTCTCTGTCCCACTGTTTGCCTTCAATTCCTTGTTTCTAAACCATCTCTACTCCTTTCATCATAGACTAGCATTGCTGATAAAATACATTCAGTGCCTGATTTTCTTTAAAAAGTACTTTCTACTCATGCCCTTTAGTGGAGAATCACAAGTCTTGCACTGAATATTTAACTTGTAGTTAAAGGCACTATCTTACAGATCCAAGTAAAATGGTCTCCCAAAAATTCAGAAAACATTGATTTTCAACTCTTAAAACACATTTTAAATTTTGAGATGTGTTCCTTCAAATTGAAATGACCTGATTGAACTGTTTTGTGATTTTCTGAATTTCCAAGATGAGTACAATATGAAAAAGGGAAAAATATACTCAGTGAAACATTGTTTGGGCATTGGTACAACATGGGCTGGAAACAATGGTGACTTTTTCTTGAAAGATCTGAATATGGCCTATGTAGGTGAAGGCCAGTGTTTAATACTTTTTTCCTATTCTGCAAAATAATATTTTTACAAATATTACTTATCAGGCTCTCAAACTAGCACTAATCAAGGCATAGCCACCATTATCGTGCAAAAGGAGTATGAAGCAAAGTCTAAATAATGTTGCTCAGACTGCAAGCCAGATTTGTAGTCTGTTCCTCTTCTGAAAGTACTATAATGCATTTCAGTAATTATGCTAAACACTGCAGCCTCACTTAGATAAATTGAAATATTTTGAATAATCACCATGTGATACCACAGTGCTTTATTTTAAGACTGGGCCTGTTCCCAGTTCCTAGAATAATAATGCCTCATTGACAGATCACTTTGGATTTGGCCACACTAGGAAGCTGAACCAAGAGTCTGCAGTTACAAAGATTAAATATATGCACATTTGTCGTGATTTTTCAGCCATACACTTACCCTTGCTTACACATACCCTCCCCGTTTTAGTGACCATGATGCAATTACCTTATGTCGGTAGCTAAAGGGAAATTCCAAAAGGGATTTCTGATGGAAAGGGACAAATTGATTTCCTGGGAATCTTCAGCAAGTCTGTAGAAATCATTTATCTTGTTAAGATGAAGATTAGGGTAGAACATCCTTCCATGTTTGGCATGACAGATTTCAAAGCAGTGTTCCAAGGTGCCTGAAATGGTTTCAGCAAAGCAACAGCTCCCGTTTTTCCATGGCATCCACTGCAAGGAACACTAATAGTTCACAGAGTCACTGGATCAATGTTTGCAAGTACATTCCCTTAAGTTGCCAGTCTGCATATATTTAGAGGGTGGCATTCATCAGGCAGGCGGCTTCTTCTGGCCTTGGAACTGCAGACCACGAGGCCAAATTACTTTGGACTGAAGGGGTGCATGCTTGATAAATCAGGGCTTTCTGCACAGCTAGAACTTTGCCTGCTTTATCACACACATGCAACCATTCCTCGTATACAACCAACTTCGATCCTGCCAAAAGCTCTTCACTGATATGTTAGATTACTTTTAAGTTAATGGTGTATTTTTCCAGCCATAATGTCCACTTTATCTCTTTCGGGTGTAAACAAACCGGTGTCTGCTCTTTTACCTATTTAATCAAAGCAGTTTTTCCTACTTTTCTTCCGAGTCTGGTTAAATTAACTGAAATGACCTACAAGGTCGTTGGTATCTCCAGACTGGATCAGAGAATGTAGGCAGTGCACTACAATCTACTTTAATCCCATTACAGCCATGTCACTCCTAGGCGTTCGCTGTGATTAGACAATTAGATACCAATGGCTTTCTAATGGATTTACTACAAGGCATTAGCTGATGGAAATTCTGCAGTGTTAGCTGCTTGCCTTTTCGTTATAATGAGAATGAAACACTGTCACAGGAATCTGTTAATTTAATAGCTTTCATAACAATGTTAGGAGTGGTAGTGAAAGAAATTAAACATGAATTGCTGCTGAGGTTAACCTGCTCCATGAGCTAGCCTCGTGGCTATTTCAAGATGCATCTTAGTTATCATGTAAGCGAAACTGACTGACCAAACTTTAAAATGAATGTATTTGATTTGTATCCCCAACTACGTAAAAAATGCGAGTGGCTGAATACTGCCACAGTACCTGAAGAATTAGTCAATAGTTCAGGAGCCACGAAAATAAAGGGGAGGTGTTTTGTTATGGCCTCTGAAAATATTAGCTAAAGTTTAATTTATCAGGAGAATGTAGGGGTTGGTGGCAGCTTACATCTGTGTGCAAGTCACTCCTCTTCTGTGACTACAGTCAGACTGAAGAAAGTAACACCCAGGGTGGTGTGAACTTTCCTCAGCACTTTCATTGTGTTTGAGAGTAAATGTCTCATGTCTTGTCTGAGACATCAGAGCACTCCAGCAACTACCTTAAACAACCAATGAGGCAGTTTCCAAATTGTTCAATTAACTGTAAAATCTTTACTATAAAGAAAGCCTAATTATGATCCTAATTGCTGTGGTGCGTATCAGGGGACAAACCGCTTCTGGGTGGATAGTGGGTGAAATCTTCCAAATGTGGGGGCTATCACTGGCCTGTTCTTTATGAAACCAGTGGGCAGATGTATATCATAGTAGAACCAATACTCATTTTCACTCTTGTTGGCAGATGGAGAGGAGCCAAAGACTGAATATGCCTCTGAGATTTTATTACCTAATATATTGTCTTGCCTGATCCCTCTCAGGCAGCTGGAGCTTCCCCGGATGGCTGATATGTGTGAGCCTGAATTGCTGTGGTCGTGACCGCAGACATTTTGTGCATAAAGGTTTTCTTTCATACTCTAATCCTGTCTCGAGTGTTCTTCACAGGCACTCAAAAGAAAAAGGATGATTTAATGTATATTAACATCTGAACCTAATTAGCTAAGCTAATGAGAAAGGTAAACAAACATGATGTCCATGAATTCACCCCTTCTCTCGATCTACAAAGCTCTAAGATTTGATGAAACATTGAGCTTTTTCTCCGTGACTTAAAAGTGACTGGTAACTGTGGGCAGATGATTTTAAACCGAGACATACTCACCCAAATTGTTATACTTTTGTGCTAGGTTTTGCAGATATAACTGCATTGCTGTTTACTTTGCTGCAAGGGTGTTGCCAGCATCCACTGCATTTAAAAATTAGCTTCTCTGGTGCCACTGGCCAGCAATATCAATTTACAGTTTTTAGGAAATTCTACCACTCCAGATTGGAGCTAATAATATTTTTTTTTTTAAATCTTTTTGTCTCCAGCACATAAATTCCAGTTGACAACATCCCAACTCTTTGTTTTGATAACATAGAAATGCTATAATGTCAGCAATTCAGTCGTATTTAAAAATACCTAATGTGTGTATACATATATTAGTGTATAAACACACTGTTTTAGAATTAATATTAACATATAATCTAAATGTCAAATGAAATGAAACAGGGCGATACTTTCAAAATGAAATGTTTTGGCATTATCAGAATGAAGTAAGAAAGATGAAATGATTCATTTTGACACTTTCTTGTGGAAAATTTCTTCAAAATTGAAATGTTCCTGTAGAACAACTGGATTTCAACAAAACTGCATTTTTGGAGTTGAACAGTGTTCTGCTGAAACATTTTTGAGCAGCTGTAGGTAGAGCCTACCTGTGGGTGTTCGCATTTGTAAACTTATCTTTCAGCAAGATGAAGGCTACCAGGCATGTTAAATCCACCATTCACTTTGGAAACTGGCCATGAATTATGCAACTTCATCTGAAGCCAAAGTCGCACTGCGACAAGACAGGGTCAAACCACAGCGTGAAATATTTTGATATGTGCCCTCCACTAATGAGACTGACACACAGAACTAGCACAAACATGCCTTCACATAGAATGATATCAGTATTGGGAATTTCTTCTCCAGGAATGCATCAGATGTGCCCAAGCATATCATCCAAACGGAGAATTTGGGCATTTCCTAACAGCTTTACTAGAACATTTAACTGGTAAAACAAAACATGAAAGACCTCTGTTTCATGAGTTATTACCAATGTAATTTCATAATACTGATGATCACTGATGGTGGCTCTTACTGTAGGCACTTTGTATTGCAACACAGAAGGATACCATTTTCAGAAAACAAACCCCCTAGGATAGGAAAGACATTGCAGGGGTGCTTTTATGGCCTAACCCTGGCGAAAATCCCACTGTTAAGCTACGAAAGCAAGCATGAACAGTGTATGTGGATCAAATAAACAAAACCTTTTGAGAGGGTGTTTGGCCAAAACCGCCCATGTTAAAGACGACCAACCGTAGCAGCCGGAGAAGCCCCAGCCTGGATGTGGCTTGGCACGGCCGTCCATTGCCCTGTGGCACTAGGGTGGCTGCCGGGACAGGACGTGCACCCAGCTGGAGTGGGGCAGTGCAGGGCACGATGCTAGAGTCCTGGGTACAGCCCTTTGCCGGTCTGCAAGTCGGAGAACCCGCACCGCCTGACAAGGAGGGGTGCTTGTGGTTGTCTGTCAGAGGGTGTACGTGTGCGTGGGTGCATGTATGCGTGACCAGTACTGCCCGGGATTACCTAAAGAAGGGCGTTTAGAAATTCCTAAGTGTTTATTAATGGTTTGCAGCTGTTTAGCATTGTGGTTTCTCTGCTGCATTACATTGATCCTGAATGTACAGTTTACTGATTGCTTGTTAAGTACATGCCATTAATAATTCAAAAAACTGCTTTGGTTTAAATTACGTGAGCAATTTTTGCCCATGACATATATAAACTGGATAGTTCAAATCTAGGCAGCGGCTTTGAGATACAATTTAAAATTTCCTGTAGTTTCATTCATCCTTAAAACCACCAATCATCAATGCAGCTCTTCCATTTAACTATATTACTGTGTGGTTTTATTGCTGAACAACTTATTCCTTGACTAGAGTCCAAGAGTTATATTCTAGAGCTTACACGTATTGTTTCCCTACCCATTTAAATCATAAAAATGTGGTTTAAAGTCACATTTTATTTATAATGGATTCTGACAGAAACCAATCCGTCCTTTTGCTTAAACACTAAAGTTTAATATACATAGTTATTTTCCCTGACTTTTAAGGTTTTTATTTTTATTGCATTTATTTATTAATTCTCTGCATTCACTATCCAAGCTTCCTGTCCATGCACCATTTAAAAAAAAAAAAAAAAGGAGACAAAAGAGACTTCTTTTTTTTATAATCAAGTGGTAAGTCCTGATATCAAGTTTCTTTTTGTTATTTTTGTATCTTGACAGGGATTATCTAGACTCTCCTAATAAGATTTAATATTTGTACACTAAGGGTGGCATAGCAAGACATGAAGTTCGCCTGGACAGTATAAAACTCAAAGATTCATTTAATTCTTTTTACTTTAATTTCTTGTTTTGAAGATGAAAAAGCCCCAGCTGAAGACAAGACAACATCAATTTATTATTTATGGCATTTCATGGTCAAATAAATGCCCTCTAGCTTCCCACACTATTCACCAACAACTGTCAACATCGAAAATAATGTAACAATCAGGGTGAATCAAATCCTATGAATAAATAATAAAATCTATTTTCATTTTAAATTCAGTGTCACTATAAAACAGAAACAACAACAACAACAACAAAACCCAGCAGCAATTTCTCTAAAAAGTAATAATAAAAATATTTATATTAAGGAGGGGAAAAAACACATCATGAAGCATTGTCAGCTCAACAGGACTTCTAAAAGACCTTGAATAGATGGGAATTTAGAATTATTCTGTACACTAACAAAGCAATGAGTGATTATAGAACTTGTTTGTGTTTTCACAGAGGTGCACAAGTAAAACGCCAGATAGACTGAGTCAGCAATGGCACTTACTCAGCTTTGAATGTTTATAACAGTACAAATCTTTATAACAGTGTGGAAATAAGGAACTACACTGTGTTGATAAAATGTAAGTTGAAAACATATCTGTGAAGGCTGCAGATGGACGTGTAAGTACTTTTTCCGTGGACAACCATGGAAACAGGGAGCTGTGGGTAGAAAGGACACACTGGGGGAAAATGAAATAGACTGGAGGTACTGCTTTTTTTCATTTGTCTCGGCATTGTCCAGGAGAACAATATGGTATAAAGTTTAGTGCAATATTTGTAGACAGAATGAAACTCCGGTAGGTTTATAATAACATGTATTTCTGCCAATAGACAGCAAACAATTACTAGATGATTCAACTCCAGAGGCAGTGTCATCAAGGTTGTTTAAGCCCTTCTTGTCAATTAACTTCAGCTGTATTGTGCCTACTTTTCCAAAGTCCTTCAAAACGTTCCCACTGATTTTGAGATTCTACGGCACAGGTCAATCACCCTATCGCACAGTAAAGTAAAATAAAACTTTCTTTGGAAAGCCATGGAAATGCATATGAAGTACAGGTTTCAGGTGTGTCTACAGCTGTTTGATGCCTGTTCATATTAATTTAAATATTGTTTTTCTAAAGTGACAGAGAAAGAAAGAATGAAACCCTTCTGAAATTTTTTGCACAGATAGACAGGAAGTACTTAGAAAAATGTAATAAGAACAGCTATGGATGGTTCAGAAAGCTTTTCAGTTCCAAATCATAAAAAATTAAAAAGAGCTCAATAGTTAATAAAGAAGAACATGAAAGAAAAACTTTTTGAAGCTTTTTTAGATTGATCATTTCAATAGTTTTAACTTCTCAAAATTTATATTTTTAGAGGTTTATATTTTAATTTTTTTTAAAAGATTTTGAAGTGGTTTATATTTCTGAGCTGGAAGTAGTTCATATGAATATTTCAAATCAGAATGTATCTGTGGATTTGAAAGATGTCTTCCAGTGCATTCTTTAAAATAAGAGTTTTATGAAAGCCAACTCTTTTGATGGAAAACTTACGATTTTGCTGAATTGGGACTACCATTCTGGCAATGCAGAATTTTTTTACAGCAGTTGTTTTGAATATACGATCTCTGCAAGAGTATGGATCAACTGTCCTCCATATTACGTGCTAGTTATTGAGGTCTTTTGGGATAAGATCTGAGTCCTGAGGATAACTTTTCTGAGTT
Organism: Sagittarius serpentarius; assembly: GCA_034782735.1. NCBI lineage: Eukaryota > Metazoa > Chordata > Aves > Accipitriformes > Sagittariidae > Sagittarius > Sagittarius serpentarius. The sequence goes on from JAVKLA010000027.1 coordinate 5,304,938, forward strand.
AGCAGAGGGAGAAACTGTATGTCAGTGAGGGTTTAGGACTGCAGTCTTTGTGTAGGGAGGTGGAAGCTTCAAATTAGGACAACGGTCCATGCCTTTCTTTGGTGAGGAATCGATTTGGATGTATAGGAAGAAGGTTAAAGAGGAAGAAATAAGGAGTATGGGGGCTTAATATGAGCAAGTACAAGGCAGATTTTGCTAAATTATGATAAATATCTTTTTTCTTTAATTTTTTTGTTTTCTTGCAAAGTCAAACATTGACAAATGTGCACTAAACCCCAAAAGTGTAACGCTGTTTCTCCTAATGACATTGGGATTTGATATTAAATACTAGAAGACTTAGTTTAAAATTCTGTTAGTGCAGATAAGTAGCTTTAAAGAAAATTTACAAAGATAGAAGAGCAAGCCTTTGATGAGGTCCCACTGGGGACTCCCAAATTCCATGGAGAAGGGTTTAGATTCTGAACACCACAGGAACAGCTCCAGCTGCTACCAACAATGGTTAAAAGAAAACAGAGTCTCAGCTAGTTATCCTTTCATTTACTGTACAGCAGTGAGAAAAGCAAATAAATGCCTTAGTGCATCATTTTCTGTGAAAAACTATCAAATGTCTTAATGAAATCTTTGCATAACTGTGTTACTAGAAAGCTTTGATCCTTAAAAGACAAGTATACTAAAAAAAAAAAAGAAAAAAAAAAGAAGTGATTTGATGCAAGGCTAAAAGTCAATGATACCTTGTAATGACATCAGGTATGAACGTACAGGAAGCATTATGTAATGTAACTTGGGGAATTGCTAAAACCTCAGGGAATTGTTGAAACGCTTATAAGTGAAAGAAGAAACTTAATTATCAGTTAATGGGATAATACTGCAAAACAATTTGATTTTGTTTTGATACTGGCAACATTGTACCATGAAGAAATGGTGAAATGACCTCTGAAACATACACTAAAGATGAGATATGAACCTTCTGAAAAGAAAATAAATCAATTTATGGTTCTCTGATACAGCAGCATTGAATCTATGTATGTATACATTGACAAATTTTGTGCCATTTGAACAAAAGTTAATGACATTACATTGCATGATTTTCATGTACCCCTATATATTCTTACAGTAAATTGCACGTTTCTAGTAAGTAATTGAAAGGGGTTATTTACAAGTTGAACTCAGCTGATAATTTTCCAATATCTACTATAGTCACCCTTAAAGTGGTATCCAGCTATTGTACTGAAAACTAAAGACATACATGAAGGAAGCTGATGACACAGCCCAAGAAAATTACAAGCTTAACAGATCTGTGAAAGACAGGGGAACTCAACTAAAAATGCAGCAAGCATAAATACACTCATCCATGCAGCCAGATAGAGCAGTGAACAAACTATTCTTAGAAGATCCGCATAAGTATGTTCCTGTCATGGTTTAAGCCCAGCTGGTAACAAAGCACCAAGCTGCCGCTCACTCACTCCTCCTCCTCACTTCGGCCCCGATGGGATATGAGGAGAAAATATAAAGAAAATGCTCGCGGGTCAAGACCAGGACAGGGAGGGAACACTCACCAATTATGGTCACGGGCAAAAGACAGACTCAGCTTGGGAGAAAAACAAAATCAATTTAATTTACTACCAATCAAAACAAAGATAATAAGAAGTCTCTCCCTCCTCCCCCCCCAGCAGCACAGGGGGACGGGGAATGGGGGTTGGGGTCAGTCCCTCACACCTTGTCTCTGCCGCTCCTTCCCCCTCAGGGGCAGGACTC
>JAVKLA010000027.1:5306792-5341097 GCA_034782735.1 Sagittarius serpentarius
GGGGACAGCCTGCCCTCTCCCCAGGGGCTGCAGGGCCATCCCCTCCTCCGGCCCACCTCCTCCCCCGCCTTCCTCACCGACCTCGGGGTCTGGGTAGGGGTTTCTCTCACATCCCAATCTCCTCCCCCGCTGCAGGTTCCCCTTCTTAAACCTGTTCTCCCAGAGGCGCTGCCGCCATTGCTGATGGGCTCGGCCTTGGCCAGAGGCGGGTCTGACACGGAGCCGGGGAAGCTTCTGGCAGCTTCCCACAGGATCCTCCCCTGCAGCCACTTCCCCACTACCAAAACCTCGCCACTCAAACCCAAAACAGTTCCCCATAACCCTTTAATCTGACTTTGTAGTGTAAGGCTGAAAGTAACACCAGAAATCCTGTAGCAATGTAGTCAATGCAGAGGGTGTCCCTAATTGAGTAGCTCCTTGTGGAACGTCTTTTTGCCTGGTTTAATAACGGTGCTTGCAGTGTGCAGTAATACCAGACTTCTGGTTGCATGAGCTCCTTAAAAAATGTGACATAGTAGGCAGATATCAAAGTTCAGGAAAACAAACTTACAAACCTTTCATATAAATACTGTCTGCAAAAGACTAGATGCAAGGAACAATGGATTAATCACAAAACTTACAACTTCACGACGCTTCTTTCATTGAATGTTAGTTCCATTTGAACAAAAGTTAATGGAATAATACTGTGATTCTCATGACCTGTTCTTAACCTCTCAAAGCCTCCAGTTACCAACTGTCTTAAATGGTACTAGCATCAGGCAGAAATGTTACATATTTTTGGCCAGATGTGTAACTTCTACTTTTTCTCTTTTGTATGCTAGTCCTGAAACAGAAGATGCTTTATTGTATGCTCTTTTGTTGTTGTTTTCTGTTTTGTAATATGGGTATCCTGGGTAATGCTTTAAAACCATAGGTTATGCCAGAGATGTTCCAAAGAGAAAGGGACAGCTCTAAGGCACTGTCAAAATAAAAGTATCTTCTTAGGTTTATGATATGGGAAGTAAGTTTTCATTTTGTGGTTACTCTATACTTTGAAATGGCCATGGACAAATAATTTCACTGTAATGTACTTTAGTTTCCCAGTTATGAAAGGAAATCAACAAGTATTTTCTAAAATTATATTTTGCTTTTGTTGCTTGGTTGTTTAAGCTAGATACAGTTAACCCTTGTCAAGCCATATAAATTATTTTTTGTATCTTTTGAAAATAAATAGAAACTGAATTTCTTTTGTATTTTGTCACCAAAACAGTGAATACTAGTAGGGAAAAAACCCAGATTAGGTTAATGAGCAGGAAAAGTTTCAGGGACTTTAGAAATTGTATATTCTTCAGGGTGTTGGTATCATAGGAGAGAGCTGCTACTGATGCATTTCTCGCAGAAAATTTTTACTCATAGGGAGCAAAATGTGGATGGGAGGAATGTATCAAGGATGGGAATAGTTGCAGCCCTTTTATCCAGATCACAGTGAGAGCAGAAGGGAGAACAGAAGCAACCCAGAAGAAAACCCTGAAGACAGTAAAAAAAAATATGTAATTTTAAAAGAACACAGTTGATCTTGTACATTTGTCTTTAAAAAGCTCTGTTAGAAAGCAAAAGATAATAATGATAAAAGAAAAGGGTGATTTGTTGAGCAGAAAGGTTTAGTAGGGTTAACTTGCATGTGGAAAATTGCTCTAACTTTGCTGTATGAGATTTATTCTGGTCATTGGCAGGGCTCTTTACAATCATTGAAGTTCCTACAGACTTAAACTGGTTTCATTATTAAATTCTCATCATAAATCAGTCTTGGGCTGGGTTTTAAAGAACTTAAAAAACCCGGGCAGGATATTTATTGCAAAACTATTAAATGTTGAACATGTCACACTTGTTTTCTACATACATACGAAATCTTCAAGCGTGGTTCAGACAATGAGGCTCTGATTACTTAGCAGCTGCATTTGAACAATATTCTGTTCTTCTGTATTATACCCTGATATCCTATTTTTAATAAACAATGCTGATTAGAATAAAAATAAAAGACATAGTCCAGATTCTACTTTGTTTTGAATCACGGCATATTCTTGATCATGGCAGAGGAGCTATGGTTTTACACCATTATAAAGTGGATGAGAGCCGACTTACAAATCTGCAGCATCTGCTCCTAAGACTCTGTGCACAGAGGGCCTTTGTTATGTATTGGTCACTGTCATTTTGCCAATTTTTCTTCCTTCCTCTCTTTTTGTTCCTTCCTCTCTTCCTCTCTTCCTTCCTTCTTTTCATTTTCTCTTTTCCTCTCTCCCCACTTCCCTTGCCTTGCCTTGCCTTCTCTTCGCTAATATAGTTCTTAATTGCTCCACACCTTCACATGATATAGCTAACAAGTTCCTGGGTTATTAACATACCCCACATTAAAACAATTGTGACTCTATCATTTAAAGTTATCTTCTCTCTGGAGCATTATGTATTTGTGACTGCAGTTGTTCTTTTCAAACTTGTAGTTGTTTGTATTTGATTTCTACAGTAGTCTATTATAGTTAGTTTTCAAACATATATAAATAATTTAAAAAAGGCTTTTAAACTATACTCAGATTTTTCTACCATTATAATGCTACAGTAAAATCCACCATATTTTGTAAGTGTTAAGGTCATGATATCAAACATACTTGGTGCAGTGCTCACGATTAAATATCTTGAGAAACACAAACCAAAATACAGCCTTAGGAGTATGTCTCTTCCTGTGTTAACAACATTGCTAGTTTCAACATTATGGATTGCTGACAAAAAATTAAGACAGCTTACAATTATTGTGGAATATCACATATTAAAGCCCTGGACTACATTATATATTGTATGATTGGTGAGCCTGTGCCTTCATGTGCCCTAATACCAGAAAGAGTTCACCCAGATGGACAGCTACTGACTTTTTTTCCACTGAAAGGGGTATTTTCAGTGAGAAACTGGGTGGGTGAATGAGATCCATGTCTCCATGTTGCTAACGTTAGGAACGATTTTCCATGGATGAATCCTTAGCAGATGGCTAATACCAGAGGAAGTGACTAATGTTAAAGTCAGTTCTTCTTGCTGGCTCTTATGGTAATATTTGTGATATAGTACTACTTTTTGTTCAGTTTTCTCTCCTTTTCAACAGGCATTCTTCATCTTCTTAAGTGTTTATGCTAATCATCTCATAATGTACAATCACTCCAGTCTAGCAATTATCGAACTACAAAATGTTGCTTTACAGCAAACTGTACACAGATAATGTAGAAACGATTAATATCTCTAGTATTGTTCATTTGTTGCTATGGAAATACTGTTCCTCTATAGAGCTATTAGTAAACACTATATTAGTGATGCAGCCAATGACAGAGAAAACCTTGGCAAGCACTGTGGTAAAATTAAGATGTATATTGTTAGACATCTACAGTTTCAGCATAAATACAGAGAAATATATTTCTTCCCCATGCCTTTGTATGCTAAAAACATCCATTTCAAGTGGAACCTATATGGACAGAAACTTCACAGGTCAGTCATTCGAATACTGTATACAAGTACATTTTAAATCAAAAGAGACTTCAGCCAAAAAATAAGAAACCTCTGCACTTTTGTTTTAAGTAGAAGTGTATCTGCCCTACTAGGTATACCTGTGGGTTTTCTTTTATTTTTTTCCTTGAGTTAATGTCCTTCTGCTTTCCTGCTATGTAGAACAGCCTTTTTGTATTTATCATTAGGTTTTCTTTTCCTTGTATGTAACTACATGATTAGGAGAGAAAGAGAAATCTGGAACATTTTAAGTAGTGCCCCTAATGTTCCACTGTGACCGCTGTCACAGACTGTTCTGTCTGAATTTTCCATGCTTAATATGCTGAACAGCCAAATTATTTTCTTCTCTCTAGAAACTTAGTGTCAATGAAGCTGTGTAAATTTTTCAGTGTAAATGTAACTTTTTGTCTTAATTTTCAAAGTCTTTTATGACCTAGTACTACCATATTTACTCATCTCATATAAATTTTGGGAGACCAAAGTTTAGCCCATTCTGCCAGCTTCAGTCCAGCAGGGCTATCAAATAAGTATCTATATACATTTTCCCTTAACATCACCATCATCAACATCAGCAAATCTACTTCATTTTTCTCCTTCAATTCTCCTGCAGGACACTTTTGCAGAGGTGCCGCAAAGAAAATTCAGCATACATTGCGGTATTGGCAGTGGTGACCACTGCTTATTATGGTCTTCTCAGCATTTCATGTTTTTCTCTGCATCACATTGTCTCTTGTTCATGTTTCAAATTTGCCTACAAAGCACAGCCATCTTAAGTACCTGAAGCAACCTGGCTGAGAGTAAACGGGGATCAGCATGGGCTACTTTATCCACATAACTGTCTTATCTTCACAAATACTTATAAGTTCTTCATGGCAGTTTATTTCTGGTTTGTTTTGTGTTTTCTGGCTTAGAGAAGCCATGGTCTGTGACTGGCTCTATAAACAACATCAATAGCAATACTGTTAATATGAAATGATAAATTGATACGAATTTTAGAGAGGGAAAGAAAAGTTCTATTGTCTTCTGTGATTACAAAAATACCACGATTCAAAATAATGTGATTGCTACTTCTTATCAATCCTTTACTTCATTAGTAACTAGAATAGAGGATAAATTATTTGCAGATATAACTTTCTTGAATCATGTGGTGTTATGCATGTGGCTCCTTTGGACTCTGGACATGGGGAAAATAAATAGGGGTTTTGTAGGCTTTGGAAACAAAACCTGTATGTTATGCTGTAGAGGAGACAACTTTCAAATCACATTAATTTATTTCCTGTATTTCCAAAATTTAACTTCACAGACTGAGGATAGCTCATGAATGGAATTCAGTGACCCTTCATGCAAACACCCACAGTAGATATGCTGAAAAAGAAAACCTGAAGTGTATGTCATGCAAACTTCATGAAGTTCAACAAGGCCAAGTGCAAGGTCCTGCACCTGCATCAGGACATTCACCAGTATCAATACAGGCTTGTATGGATTGAGAGCAGCCCTGCGGAGAAGGACTTGGGGATACCGGTGGATGAAAAACTGGACATGAGCCGGCAATGTGAGCTCACAGCCCAGAAGGCCAACTGTATCCTGGGCAGTGTAAAAAGAAGCGTGACCAGCAGGTTGGGGGAGGTGATTCTGCCCCTCTGCTCCGCTCTGGTGAGACCCCACCTGCAGTACTGCCTCCGGCTCTGGGGTTTCCCGTACAAGAAAGACATGGGCCTGTTAGAGTGGGTCCAGAGGAGGGCCACAAACATGGTCAGAGGGCTGGAACAGCTCTCCTATAAAGAAAGACTGAAGAGAGTTGGAGTTGTTCAGCCTGCAGAAGAGAAGGCTCTGGGGAGAACTTACTGAGGCCTTTCAATATATAACGGGGGCTTATAAAAAAGGTGGAGAGAGGCTTTTTACCAAAGCCTGAAGTGACAGGACAAGGGACAATGGTTTTAAACTGAAAGAAGGTAGATTTAGATTGGACGTAAGGAAGAAATTTTTTACGATGCAGGTGGTGAGAGACTGGAACAGGTTTGCCCAGAGAAGTTGTGGATGCCCCCTCCTTGGAAGTGTTCAAGGTCAGGTTGACGGGGCTTTGAGCAACCTGGTCTAGTGAAAGATATCCCTGCCTGTAGCAGACAGGTTAGAACTAGATGATCTTTAAAGGTCCCTTCTAACTCAAACCATTCTATGATCCTGTAATTTTGGGGGGTGGTTGAGTGAGTAGGTGGGTGGTGGTGTATAAAATTTGTCTTTGTATGAATGAACCGTTGCAACACAGAACTCTGTTAGATATTCAAAATTATTTTTATATGTATGATTCCAGGCACATTCTTTTAAGTGTGGGATAATACAAAATGCTCACTGCTACACTGACCTGGAGGAGCTCCATAAAATCACTTAATGGTCTACATCACAGCTTCAAATGATTCAGTTCATTACAATTAATGAAGGGTGGTAGATCTGGAAAAGATTTCATATTGGATATGGTCATAGTCATTTGTTCTCTTCACTAAATCATTATGTTATCTCACTGGCACGAATCTTTCAATTTTAACATATTAATTTAAAGCCGCCTTGTTTAGAATTTGTTTTTATAACCTTTGTTGGATACAATATCCAAAATAGTTCACTCTGAGAAATAATCTATAATTTAAAAAGGCATAAAAATACTCTGTTCCAGTTGCCAAATTACACAATTTTAAGATGTTACATAATGCATAAACATCTTTGATGAATCTATTTAGTCATTCCTATTGTATAATGATGTTGACATTTCATTAATTTCAAGACTGCTGTAGATCTCAGGGAGAGAAGTCAACTAATTTTTAAACATTTTACTTAGTAAACCCCAAGAAAACAGAAGTCTTCCTAGCCCTAGTGTTATAAAGAAATACCTACATGCAAGGTGCTCTTCTGTAATCGACATTAATTCAACACAAACTATCCAGATTCCTGCAGGAACCTGGAACACATTTCATTTGGCTACATCATTATGGAAATTTTGACCATTGGCTCTTAATTAGGTATTCTCATTTGCATGATGGAAGTTCATGATTTTGGCTAGATACCATTCATAGCTCTGCTTTGCTTAAATTGCTTTGTATGGCGAGTTATATTGCACTACAATAAACAGGGAAAAAAACCAAAACCTTGTTAAAGGCTGAAGATAGCTTGGCACTTATGTTGCATATTTAACATGCAAAAAAGACTTTCTTAGGGCTAAAGCAATTGTAGCTGGAGGCAGTAGTAGCAGCTGGCACTACGTTCGGCTGAATTAAAATCTTTCTGTGGGCTAAGAAAATCCACTGCTAGTCCTACCAGCTAAAATATTGAAAATAATCGCATGGTTGATGAAATAATGGCAGTTGTGACCAGCCTGGGGCTCTAAAGCAAGAAGAACTGAAAGACCAAGGATCTTCTGTAACAGTGCACTTTTCAATTCTGATAGCTAAGAAAGAGAGGGTCTAAATGATCACAGACATTGCAAAAATTACAGAGCCATGTCTCATTTCATTCAAACAAAACAAAACAAAAATCATAGTTCAACCTTGTTATGATCTTGTCAGTGCTCAATGAAAAGCCCATGTACACTGCAAGGGAAAACCAGATGACTTCAAATCAAAATCTACAGGCAAAAATTAACTATTTCTTGCAAAAAAAAAATATTAATCCAAAACTGGAGGATGGTAATCTGGATGTGTTAGACTGAATACAGGTTGCAAGTATTATCCATGTTGAGGTAACTGGTCTCTGACCTTAGCCTGGGGCTAACTGTGAAGCCTGGCTGAATATTACTGCGTATAATGAGAAAATACATCATATCATTGACTTAATCAAAATATGATAATTAATCATTGCTGTATCTGCCTTTGGGAATAAAATTTTTCTAAATGTTAATTAGCCTACAAAAGTAACAAGTGAGTTTTTTAATCTCCTTTACCTCTTTATTAGCTGATGAACTAAGTATGTCAAGAGAGCCTGAGCTTGTACCCTCATCATTTTGTCTCCTTACCTTGTGCCCAAGTATTACACAACTGGGTCTCTTTCTTGAAAAGTATCTGTTAAGCCCAGTGCTCTGTAAAGAACATAAATAAAAAATGAATACAGAAGCCAAAACCAGAATTAATATTCTGCCTGATAAGCATGCCAAAGTTATATAATATGTGTTTTAATTATTTTTAAGGTCAGGTGAAATAATTCATTTCACGTTACAAATCTGATAAATTCTTGCAACTCATTTTTTTCTGTTGAAATAATTTTAATAATCATTATTTAAATCACTCAGTTTGCTTCAGACCAGTCTTGTTACCATGAAGCAGTAAGGAAAAAAAAGACAGGAAATGGGAACTGGCTGCAGGCATTCCACAAAGCCTAGACTATACAGTAACTTAACAAAGCAGGGAAAAGGGGGAAAGAATTAAAAAGAGGTGGTTGTTAGGAAATAAAATTGTGAATTTTCTGCATTTTTTTTTAAAGGCAATTGAAAAATACTTTCTAGAAAAAAAAATTCAGAAGGTAGCTCTAAGAAAATACCAGATTACATATGCAGTTTCAGTCATTAAGATGAACAGGTTGTCAGTTCTTTTTTTTTTTTTTAAGAACAGCTCTCGAGACATTGTTAAAAGCAGAACTGAAACTCATGTTTCTAGACAGATGGGGTTTGCAAAGAGCTTAAAGCTGTACAGATCCAAATATGAATCCTGTTTTCTACCTTCAAATCTCCAGGTTGTTGAGATGTAAATTCCAGGTATTTCTTTCTGAGCTGCAAGATTTTTCTTCTCCATCTCCCCAAATCTCCAGGTCTGGCTGTGTGACACAAAGTTTCAGAAGCTCTCTCACCCTGTCATATTCAAGATCAGTCATTTCACACTACCAGCAGGCCCTTTTCTAACACAGAACTAAAAGTGTTAGTAACACTTGCTTTTGCTGGAATCACTTTTGGACTGGTTGATAGGATGAGGAAGTGTGTGTATAACAAGATGTGTTCTTTTGGAGATACAGTTGTCATTTAGAAAGATGTGAAAACTGAATATAAATAAAAATAAGACTTCATATACATATGTGTATATATTTATGCACACACATAAATACATATGTGTATATATGTGTGTGTACATACATATAAATGGTTTTTGTGTGTGATGGCTGTGTATGTTTTTGTAAATAAAGCCCCTAATAAAATGAAAGAAATATTGCAAAGCTATGCAACAGGCAAGAAATATCTCTCCCTTTCTCTGGTATTTACAGTAACACCATTAATCATGAATTCTCTCAGTATTCATGGGGTTGTAATATCTAATCCCTAAGGAATTCTGTTGTAATTTAGCATTAATTAATTTCCACCTACAATAAATTGTTACTGAAACTTGAATAATGTAGTGCTTATTGCCTTCCTTCCTAGCATCTCTGATTTTTTCCCAGTGTCTTCCTCCTTTTACCTCTACTAGTCAGAAGATTATTTTATGTATTTCCAGCCAGTGATACACAGAACTAAGATTTCCCTACTACCGTTCAGAACTGAAGTAATTTAAACGCGTTATTTATCCCTTGAGTAATTTGCCACAACTAATCCTCACAAGCAGGTCTAATGCTGGATCCTCTGGGACATTCCTCATTTCTGATTAATATTAACCGTGAACGCACATCTTGAAAAATACACCAGTGGGGTACTGCTACTAGGCCTCTTTGACTCTGAAAACCAGAACGCCTGTTTTTCAGTACCAGTAGAGCTGCATCAGGTTTCTCAAACACGTGAAGCCCTGTGACACAGTTGGGGGAATGCCCTGACCCCCACCTGTCCAGCCCGGCAGCAGCACAGTTTGGAACATACTTGGACAGGGACTACAAATAAAACTCTGATCCTGATCTTGCACGCTCTGTTCCCAGCATAGCTATCCATACGTTGTATGTAAAGCATGTGGGTAAACATCTCACTTCAACCTTCAGTAAATCTATATTTAAGTAGCGGTAGTGTAGGTAGTGTAACTGAAGTTGTCTTTCTCCATAGCTGTATTTTAGCTAGCTATATCTATAATAACAGTTTTTTTCTTGCTCTTCTCTACTACTCAGCTGGTTACACCATTAAATGAAACTAGGCTGCAACACTCTTTTCAGAAAGTGTTTCAAATATTCCAAAGTTCAGAGAGATTTGGTGTCTCTTGAACATAACAGTAGGATTGCAACTACCATAATATAAAAACAGACAACTTGGTATTTTGGGATTCAGGAGATTGTCTTTGTTGAACTGTTTTGTTTTTTTCTTCTCTTTCAGCAGAAGTGAATTTGAACTGTCACATTTTTCAGTCACATGAATGAGAAGAAAGAATTATACAGAGCTTTGCTTCTCTGACAGTGCTCTTAAAACCTCCTTTATGCTTCTTAAATACTGTTATTGTTGCTTTTTAAAAGAAACATCTTCCAGTTGGAAGACTTAAAAAGTACACATATGTTTAAACAAACAGCTGCTACTATTTTAACAAAAGACAAAGTACACTAAAAAGCAGTACAGATTATAGTGATAACAGAAACAGTAAAAAGAATAAACAAAGTATGTTGTATTAAAAATACTAAAGGTCATTTTGAAAAGTAACTAGTGAACACTACAAGTAGTTTTCCAAGCTACATCCCCAGTCAGTTTGGTGGGACAATAACATAGCAAAATTTCAATAAGATTTTAATGTAAGTCTTTAATGGAGACCCTATTATGGTGCCATTTACGATGTGAGCTAATGATGGCAAGATGATTTCAATATCACTCTAAGGGGATTCCATTATGAAGCCATTACAATATGAAGCTGCAATAGCAAAACACTTTCACAGCAAATCCATAGAGACACTGTGATGGTTCCATTACTGGTTCCACAGTGATATGATGACACTCTAAGGATTTCACTACAGGCCTACAGAGACCAGATCAGCATGTAAAATGATGATATGGATGATATGCTTCTTTGCAGATAGACTTGTATTTCCATTCTAAAATACAGTTTTGTTCTGAGACTTTGCAAGAAAAAAGTCATCCTATGAATCACGCCTTGTTTCCCACATGCACTCCAAGACACATTGCCTTAACAAGCAAAGCCCTTCAATCTTCTTCATTTCTTTTCAGCTTTAGTCTTGTTGATGTTTATGAGAGGAAGTGAGCTTAGTTTTATTTCTTTTAGGTCATGATTGTTTACCAGAAATGTATCATTACTTCACTACTCACCTACTGAGGTAAACATAAGAATAATCTGAGGCTGGTGTTATCATGCAATAGTATCTTCAGCTGTCTGCAGTGACAGGATCAGTAAAATTGTAGGATCTGAACTTATTTGGAAAATAGCCTAAATCTAGGAAGAAAATTCTGAGTTAAAATGGTTAAGTTTGGTTATCTCTCTTTGTTTGTAAGGGTAAATTCTCTTGTTATTTTTTAGGAAAGGTCCATGTTGTTAGAACTGCTTGTGACTATGTTGATTGAACATCTCATCAAGGGTAAAAAGTTCTGTAAAAGTATGCTAAATTTGCCAAAAACGATAGATAAGTATCCTTTTGTGACACATTCATAATGAGTTTAGAGGTTTGTTATGGAAAATTTTTGTGAAGCTTTTTTTCCCCCCTATTGTGCTAGATTATGGAATTACAATCGAAACGGGTGTGTGTGTGTGTGTGGAGGGGGTGTATGTGTGTGTTTGGTTTTTGGTTTGGTTTTCCTAAAGTAAGGTTTAAATATGAATAGACATTCCTTTCTGGAATCTTGGAGAGGTTTTGTTCAGATTTGGCTTGAAGCTCGATTTCTGGAATGCTGAAGTCCTCTGTGAAATGGAATTGCTATTTTTGTCTCAGCTCTGTAACATATATAGAAAGCTTGACTTGCCAAGCAGCATTCATCTTCAAAACCTGTTGTGAGTATTAAAGTTTGTAAGTCTAAATGATTAAGTATTTAAAAAGCAGTACATTTGAGACCCCTTTTTAGATGTGTGCTTGCTGTTCAGAAATCCAGAATTCTTATCAAACCCCCATTCTCTTCTTCTGCAAGGCAAATAGAAGCATGTATCATTGCTGATACACCAGAAAGACAAATTCCTAAAAATCACAGAACACACAGGGGTGAATTAAATTACACATCCTGTTCCTGCTAATGCTCTTTGTCTGACATCTTATTAATTAATGCATTCAGCTCAGCAGATCAAGTGCTTTTGGTTGAAGGATCTGTTATCACAGCATATTCCTCCCTTTGCTGGTTTTAACTGGCTGCCTTTCTCAGATTCTGAGGAGCTCTAGCCGAGTCTAAGGGATGCTTTTTACCTTTTCATGTGTTTGCCATTCTGTTCATTGCGTTTCATAATCTTAAAATTGAATTGCTAATTTTAACCAAATTTCACAGCAGATTAATAGTCTCAAAGATGCTGAGTTTCTGTAAATTTCAGGAACATAGAAGACAGGTTTGAGGAGACAAAAAAATGTTATTAATGCCCTCTCAAGAGGAAAAGCTAAATATGGAACTCCTTTTCTGTCTTACTGCAGTATCCAATGACTCCTCAGCCCTGATACTGCCTAGCAGAGTGAAAGACAGACCCTTGACTCACAATTGCAAATATTTGTGTTAAAGTATCATGAACTCATCTTTTTGTTGTGATTTCAGCTTGCATACTGTATCCAAACTATCTAGAGAAAACTTAGCTAGAGTATTTCTATACCAGAACTGTGGTAGTAGTGTAGCTGTATAAAACAAGAGCTGCTAATGGACCTGAATCTAGAAAATGAGGAGAACTGCAAGATGCTGTGAATGTCTTATTGAGGAGGAAGTCTTCTCCGGTATGGAGACTTTCAAAAACAACTCATAGGGTGCCTAATATTCTGTTCTTAACCAAGAATATGAAGAATCAGAGAGCACTGCATTCTTCTGTGATTTCCAGCTTTGTAGCAGTTCAGACAGGCATATAAAACTTTATTCTAGCTATGCTTCTTTTTTCTTCTAAGAGGCCTTAACATTATTACAACATCATTTTTCTCAATGGAATAAATTTTTAGTCATTCTCATCCCAGCTCTGTTTTCATTTACTTTTGTTTTGTGTATTTGGAATCTGTTCAGCAATCATTTTTTGGCTTTCCGCAATCCTTTGAAAAGCTTGAAAGAGCTAATATTTAATGTTTGTTTTATATGCCATGTGTAATAGTCAGAGAATCAAAGCACTGGTTAAACTTCAATGCTGGCATTCGCAGCTTGCTTGACTTCAGCTGCAGTGTCATCAGCACTCGTAGAATAAAAAAAGAAAAGCAGAGCAGCCTGTAATGCAGCCATATATTCTGCTTCTTCCACAACTGCAGTCTCTGCAGGCCACAGAGCTTGTGATGCTGTCCAAAAGATAGCAATTTGTCTGCAATTTGAAAATGGGTTTGTGACATGATGTACTTATTTGACAGTATAATACAAAAGTAGATGTGGGGTAACACGGCTATTGCAAAATAAACTATCATTGGTAACAGGGTCATGTCCACAATTAAAGCACGGATACTGAAAATAGTAGAATTCTGACTGACAAAATGATTGTGTGCACAGACCTTGGCAAGATGCATTTTGAGTGAACAGTCACTTCCTTTCCAAAAATTCTTTAAATTCAAAATTAAGTGCTCTTAAAAAAATGGAGATGTTCCCATCATTCACTTTCATCTGAAAAACCTACTTAGAGAAGAATGTTTTGTTGTTATGGATATTATATAAAAGATGTCAGGGTATTCGGTAGCAATTCATCTGTATTACAATTAAAACAAAAAAGGAAAATCAGATATGTTAGGGTTTAGCTTCTCACTTTCAGAGTTCAACACTTTTTAAATACCTTGGTAATAGTCTTCATCTATAGTGCTCATTATTTTTTTTTTATATGCCAGCACCTAAACTTTACTGGTCAAATCTTGATGGATCATCATCTTGATGATGCTATTTAGGAAGCTATTGGGAATGGTGAAAAACATAACTTTGACCAAAAAAACAAAACACTTTGGGAGGCCTTTTTAGCCTTGAGACACAGTTGGGGAAATTAAAGAGGGTGCCCTGGTTAATTTGTTTAAAACATATAACACATTTTAATTTTGACAGCTAAAGAGAAAACTATTTGAGTGAGTGACATCTCAGTGGAAGAACAAAAATACACTATGTAAAGTAAAACTAAGGAAAACTCAGATTAGCTGATTATTTCAGCCCTGGGCTCACACGAGGAGTCCTTTTGGATTCAGTGGATTCTTCCACTGACTCTATCAACAGAGGCTTCTGCAAAAGGAGGACAAGAGATGGCTGGCCTCAGCCTCAGTGATGCCAACCGCCAGTGACACAGTGGTTGCTAACCATGGGGAGCAGTCTATGAGGTGAGGGAAGAGGAAAACTGGCATAACTGTCTATTAATATTCGTGGGCATAGCAGAATGTAGCAGCTCTGCACAGGAGCCTTTTTAAGCTAGGAAGCGTAAAAGACAGCATCAAGATGGGTTTCTTCTCACATGTAATGCCAGGTAGAAATGAAGTAAACTAACACAGACCTAGTATTATTTCTGTAAGCAGAAAAAACCTAAGAATTCTTCAGGCTGCCGAATTGTAGATTAATAAGTAGTTGACGTACATTAAGACTTGTTTCCAGTCCATTTGGATGGATAACAGCTATTTCAGTGGTGGTGAATGTGTTATAATTTATTTGAATTGATAATAGTACCTTCATTGTGCAAGATCCAATGAAAAGAAATGATCAAAAGACAGTCCCTCCTCTAAAAGCTTTCAGCCAAAAATGATTGACAATGGATAGATAAAATACAGATTGCTGGAGCACAAGAAAATATTACACCAATAGTCATCAACCTGATAACAGCGATACTTGCAAATTACTCAAATAACCATCATCGAGCTTTTCTGTGAGCATCGTGGCCACAAAGAGTTTTAAGGAACATGCGTTTATGTCCGTATTCCCTTTGCAGTTGCAGTGCACACTGCATAAAAATAAGTGATGTTATTTTCACTGTCTGAGATCTGGGAGAGAAGCAGCCAACTTGTAGCTATAACAGGCAGCAGCAATAACCATCACCACTGGCAAACTGGCAGACATTTTGCTGTCAGCATTGTTTCTTAAAATAGAAACCTTTATTGTTAAAACCTCTCTTCTTTCTCATGCCACCTTGATATCTCTGCTTGCCTTGCTGTCTTGGTAAGGCCATTGGGAGTGGAACTTAAGGAGTTCCAAATTTGATATGGATCCCTTGTGGAGGTACGACCAGAGTTCATATATCTCTGACTCCTCCAATCCCCCTTTATCTCAAGGGCAGTGTAAATATAAAAATATGTGGCTGTCTCTATGGCTTTTTAAGTTTCTGTGCTTTCTCTCCAGCCAAAATTGTTAAAGATAGTTGAGCAGGTGAAAAAGCATGCGATTTCAACACAGGAAGTACAAAACATCATAAACTTCAGTGCTGTGGGTGCTTCTGACATCACATAAAATAATCCAAAGAACAGCTGATGAAATTTTCTTTAAACTAAAATGAGCTAAAACTAGGGAGATGGGTGAATAACCCTTAAACAGAAAAGCACTACAGTAATTGAGAAAGGAGTAGAAGGACCAGATGGAAATAGAGTGGAAGTATACCTAAATTGTCATTCTTGTTGTCATCATTGCTATACAAAATAAAGACCCCTGGTGCACTGAATTATCTCTGCCTTCCCCTGTATCCTCTGATATGATCCACAGTTCTTTTATGATAGTTATTGCATACTAGAGTTTAGAACATGTTACTAACCTTGTGTTGGGAAAAGGGAACAAATCTTATCCAAGAATTTATTGCTAGTCTAATAAGGTCTGAACGGTCTAACCAAATTGCCTACCAGTTATGATTAGCACAATTACAATAATACTAACTCTTATAGCTAATAATACACTGAAGATTTCTATGCACAAGCTTTCTAGTATGTAACCTTTTCCTCCAGTATAAATTCACCCTTTAAATGTCTTTCTGGATCTCAAAGTCAACAGCTTCAAGAAGAAGGGGTAGGATGGGAATTACGGCAAGTTATCAACATCCTGAGTCCTTTGCTGGGAGAAATATGACAGGCATTTCTTCTCCCTCACACTTGGGTCCATGTACAGTCACTGGCTTACAAGGCTGTACTCCTTTAGTGATCAGTAACTGACCTCTGTGCTTTGTGCCTACAGTTTGGGGTCCCTGGTATCATCCAGCATCTTTGCTTCGCTGCACTGCATTTTTGTTCTAGGTTCATAGACAGCTTGCTCCACACTAACTACTTATTTTTCCTATCCAGTAATTAACAAGATGTTAAGCCACATAACTGCCCAAAGCTAAAACAAGTGCAGGCAATAGTCATCTTACCACCACACAGTTGTTGTCACAGCTAAAACAAGCTAAAAAGAGTTCAAGTCCAGACAAGCCCAACAAGTCCTGACACCTTGCAATATTAGTAAAAGCCTGCAGCCTTTTACTAGTAATTACAAAATTATCTTTACCGGATATTCCCTTGCTTGTTCTACTACATTTCAGCCTGAACTTCCACTGCTCCATATGACTTAGCTTGAGAAAATTTAGTATAGTCCCTGGGAAAGCTGGAACTTGGATATGAGAATCTGTGTCCAAAGATTGCAACAGAATTAAAATACAGAGAAAAAGTGAACAAGAAAATTCACAAGCAAGGGAAGCATGGTATGTTTGTGTCTGCTGTGTGATAAGGATACTTCTCTTGACCTTGAGGCACCTAAATAAAGAAGATCATATTCACTGTTGATATAACTCCAGTAACATTAGTAAAGTCATACAAAGGAATTTATTTGGCTTAGAGGCTAGTCTCATGCAGATAACTTGGTGTTTGTCAGTTCTAAAATTCCACCAATCACAGGCACATGATAAACTCACTACTCCATTATCATTAACCTGATAATTGTTCTTCCTCTGTGTCATGGCTTTTGAATTCTTTGGCTGTAAATGTACTCAAAGCCTAACGCTTCTTTCCTTGTGGGAAAGTGGACATACTTTTGATATACTAAAGATTCAGCTATCCCATAAAGAAAAAAAAAATACTTCACAATATTTACAAATCTTCCGGATTTGTCATCTACAGTAAGAATGAAGCCCATATGGGACTCTAAAGGATGTATATGTTTCCTCCACTCAGCTCTCTTCTTTTCTCCACATCATGGAAACATAACCAAGCCCCCCCTCCAAAAAGAAACCCCAAACCCAAACCAACTTATAAGTAAGAAGCATTGTTTTTTTCATTTCCTGGGAAATGTCAGACTGCAATGTGCCTGGTGGTGTCAAAATTTGATGCAGGATATCTTGCAAGCATCTGAAAATTTTATTTACTTACTGCAATGCTTCTAATAGTTTAATATACCCCTAGAAATTAAGATTAACCTCTTAAAATTTTTAAGCAATCATTTAAAACAAAAAATGGATATATGCCAAAAAGATGAGAATGAAACTTTTAAGGAATATTGTATTTTCATTTACCAATATTGGTGAAAGTGAAAAGGATAGTACTGTGTATCACAGACATAAATGTCAGAAAATCATCAATCACTTGCAGAGAAATTACCCATTTTTCTAATCTTTTTAATCCTTAGGTGTTTGGACTGTGGAACAAAGACTTCAAAAGGAACAGTAAAAAGTTAGTTCCAGTTCCAGAAACTGGGCACAATGAGCACAATGAGTGGCTGAATCATTGGACTTGAGTGACTTCCCTGTGACTCTCAAAGCATTTTCCAGGTAGTATTTTCTCTGAACACAGGTCTATGTGTGTGTTTGTGTCCGCTGTGCCCCAGTTCACATGGTATAGACCTTTTATGTTAAAGGTGCCATTCAGATGTTTTTGTCACTGTTTTATGATGGTGCCAGACTGTCTGGGGAGTGCCTCTGTGGCTAGTGTAACAGAATCCTTTGTAAGTCGTTATATACATGGTATCCCCTTTCATTTTTTCAGGTGACTTCACAGAAACAAAGAATAGGAGAGTGCCTTAATTATTTTTCATGAACAGGCCATTTTTAATCTCATGGCAGATAGTTATTTTGTAGTTATTTTTTTTCCTCATCTTTAACATACTTTTACAAATAACTAAGAACTTGCTAACAAGCACTTAACTGCTTTCTCTCCGTAGAGTGTATACTGCAAAGCAGAGCAGAATATTGTTCAGTACTGCAGTTTTTCATGTGCCATTGTATATGTGGCTAGAACATTTCTTCCTATGTTGAGAATTTACCAAAAAGATAAGAATGGTAAATGAACACTATGGTTGTAAAGTATTTTAAAGTTAGGAAATGCCAGAATTAAGTCTGCCTGTCAAATTGAAATTATTATCCTTTACATACATGCAATTTTTAAGTACGTGATCACAAACCATTTTTTGCCTGCATACCACTGAGACTAAATTTTCAGGATTTGACCATCAGTGTAATTCAGATCAGCTGCATTGACCTCCAAGTTTAACAGCATTTAAAATATATCCTGTTATCTCTTCTACTGCCTAGGGTGGCTGGAGTGCAGCATAGCATGGTTATACCTTTTCCACCTACATGAGCTGGAAGAAAGTGCAAGTGGTGAGGTGGAATAGTTACCTGCTTCTCCGAGGACCGCTGTTATTGCAGGCATGTTTCTTAAAGCCCTTTTTAGCTTTTTCATGGCCACAGTAATTGCAGGATTGGGTCCATTGCATCTAATAAAATGCTGCTCGTTGAACAGTAATAAGCAGTAATAAGTAACTGACAGAGCATACTATTTACAAGGTGCACTGAATGATAAAGTATTAACTAAAATTAGAAGAAAATCATGAAGTTGGTGAAGGATTTGGCAATACTTGAGGCCTGAGCAAGAAAGCAACAAGATCCCATGCTGTATGGCTACCAAAAGTGTCTTGTACCTGGTCTTTTCTTTCTCCATCCCAGCATTTTGCCTAAGTGGATTCTCAGGAGAGTGTAACAGCATTCAGGGCCTCTGTGTGTTTAATCGTCTGCCTTCAGCCTATCTGCCATCCATTACATGCTACAGGGTTACTGTACGTAGAGTCAAGGGACCTAAATGTTCACCCTATGGCTGGCATACTCAAGCAGCAGTAGGTTTACATGGTGAAACAGCTCTACAGTACGTGTGCTGCCTCTCTGCCAGTATTCAGCTCGTGCACAGTTTTATGCTAGACTGTGTAAAGCTCTTCGGCGTAGGGGTAGGGACATAGCCAAAAGGCAGCTGAAGTACTACATTTCTACCCATGCACTAGATCCTGCCTGCTACAGGTGGGAAACCTGAAATCTGCTGGATTTCTGTACAGATAATGAAGACAAGAGGGCAGGGTGGCAACACACCAGGGCCACATAAACATGCCAGGATACAGGAGAGGCTAACTGAACCAGAATGGGATTTGCAGGGACCTACTGTGATTGACTGAACCAGACTGGGACTGTGTTCTGCTTCCTTGTTATTCCAGGGAAGTCACTGGGCTGGCCAGGGTCCTGCCCCAGGTGCCTCTCAGTGTTGGAGGTCAGCACTAGGAGTGCTTGTGAAAGTGAAGACCCTTCTTTTTTGTCATCTTAGATTTTCACCCTGGTTGGAAAGGCATAAGCCTACCCTGTAAGAAACACACATATATGGACATATGTCTGGAAAACCCTGAAGAGAAATGTGCTTGCCTTCCCACGATGTCCCAGGCTGAGCCAATGCTACTCCGTCATGCCAGACCCTAACTGGAGCTCCTTAGGAGTAAGAAGTCTGCAGAACATATTTTAAATGGGATGCTATAACAGTTTCCTGTTGCTGATAGCAGACCCAGAGGATTCTGTGATGGAGTTTATTTTCACTAATATAGTAGAGAAACCTGATTCTAATTTTGCTTTTTTCATCATGTTATTGAAGTTCGTAAATTATGGAAAATAATGCACACCTGATATAATGCAAAAGTCAGCTTTACTACACCTCATTATTGTGTAAACACATGAACACATGCATGCGCATACATATATGTATAGACACCCTCTGACTTTTCACTTCAGGGGTTGTATTTTCAAACTCTGGCTTCCATTTTCTATCCTCTTCCCTGATACAACCGAAACCTCAAGTCTGCATCTGTTTTTTGTCTGCACGGTAAGCAATGATCCTTCTACACAGCCCCACTTATTTCACATGAAGGTAGCAGCCCACCTGTGTGTCACCACTTACACACAATTTAAAATCTTCAACATGTAAATGATGGCATAATCAGACATTAAGCTGCATGAACTGCTTAAACTGTCTGGCAGATAAAAGTTGCTCCCTTCTTATTCGCTGTGCAAGTACAAATACAGAGGCCTGTTTTAACATTAGCTTGCAGATTAGTCTTTGTTTCCTGAAAGTGAAAGAAAAAAGTGAATTTCTTGCTCTGCTAAAACCCAGGAAAGCAAATAAACAAAAAGCAGGTGGGAGTCCTTCATTAAAGAAAGCCACTACAGTTAATTAACGATCAAAAAGGGAGGTGCTGCCAGCCAAGTTTTTAACATGTAGTTTTCTAGTATGTGAATAGAGTGTAAGATCCTTCCTTTGTGAACCAGAAATTGGATGCTTAGTGGTGACGTACATCATCCTCCCAGACAATAAGCAGCATGTGGTTTCACAAGCTGGGGTCACATCAGCTTGTAGTAAGTGGATGTCAATTATTTTCCTTGGAAACAATGACTACTGGCAGCAATAAACTCCCAGGCTTTTGTGAGAACATAGTATGTTACCTTGTGAAGATGGCAATGATACTGCCTGTTGCTACTGTAGATAATGTGTCTGCCTAATGCAATGGAAACATACCTTTTTTCATCTACTGCGTGTCTAACCTTTTTGGTTTGATCGATGATGTTGTGTGAGTGAAGGTGCCACGATTACTGAATCATTCCTGATTAATGATGATATCATCAGCAGCGATTTTTTAGGTTTAAAGTATTGGTTAGTGCTTGGTACTGAAAGGAAGTACATTACAGAGGTAGAACCACAGAAAGCCAACCTGACTCAACTAAGCCTGAGATTTATTGGCATTTCTAAAACATGTAAGGTATGGAGATATTATTGATGGGGTGAATCCAGTGCAGAAAAAAAAATATTTTAAAGCCAGTTTCAAATGCTTTTCTATATCTATTTCTTATCTCTCTATTCTAAAAATTAATTTAGCTGCCTAGCCATAATTTTTCAAAAGCTTATGTTTATGAAGAAGCTGGAATGTTTCTATTTCCTTCCTTAATTATTTCCACCATGAAAGATATTTCTATACACTCTGTCATCATTCTAGTTGATGAAGACTTCTGGTGACTACAATATTGAGAGAAGAAACTGCTCTGGACCTTAGGTAATCTGAGTTCAGTTTTAATTTCAAATTTAAAAATTCCAATATTGAAATGTCAATGGGAAGTAAGCATCTAAATAGCCACTAAGAATTACCTGGCTTCTTATCCCTGCTTTGGATAGAAAACTGTTAATGTTGGTAACACATTTTCCAGCACCCTTTATGTGCTCAGACAGTAAAATCTTGAGAATACTGTTTGTCTCTTCCCATCCACACATATAGAAGGAAATCTCCCATCTAACCTGGGGTAATGTAAGGAATACAAGGAAGAAAGGGAACAAAAAAGGAAAATCTAGCAGAGTGGGCTAGGTCTGCATGTTTTTTCCAATTCATGACTAACCCCAGTATAATCACAAGAATTACAATCATGTAAAACTGGTAAAAGAATCCAGCTGATAAATCCAAGACCGAGTCTTTCACGTTGTTTTCACAGGAGCTTTCAGAATGAGCACAACAGGATTTGAAAACTGCCTTGGAAAAGACAGTGGTAAAACAGATGTTAGAGATTAGTTAAGAGTGTCTGCAGTCACTGAACCACAACCTAATTTGATTTTGCTGTGCTTTTGATAAGAGCAGCATTTCTGGAGCATACTTGTGTGCAATAAGCACACATCTCTGTTTCATTTTCCATTAATGCTAGTAACCTCTAGGGAAGAAAACTTTTCCAGTGTTAATTAGGCTTGTTTTCAGTAAACTTTTGTGCTAGATAGAAGCTTATAGTTAATTATTCTTTTATATTTGTGATCAGTTTTTAATGGATTGTGTCTATGTTTTCTCTTACTCCTTTCAGAGCGTTAAACTGAGGAATAACTATTGGGGGAAATATGTAGGTTTTTCTTTTGTAAATCCATGAATATTCCTCACCACCAATGTGTCTATGTTAATGTAATTTTCAGTAGGTTTATAATGTGGGTAATCCCAGCAACTCCTAATCACTTTCTATTGCCTGGAATTTACATATTTTGCAACTGAACTGGAGAGATGTGCTGCTGTGCTTCAGATGAATGTAAATCCTGGGGAATTTTTTTACCAAAAGTCCAGCGAGTTACTATGTGCTTTCTGCTTTGCTTTAAGCAAGCATTTGTAATGCCTGGATAAATGTAGACAGAAACAGCATCCTTTTTTCTACAGAGCAGGCATCTAACTATAATGCTGTGAGCACACAGGTTTCTGTATTTTCTGGTCAGTGTTCTCCAAACTTGAGGGAAAAGTTTCCATTCTGTTGCAGGCTGTAGCATAGACAGATATTCTGTAAATATCTCCGCTTTCACGATATGATTATGGTGACATTTTCATAATGGGCAAATAGAGTGAGTTAAATTGGTGGTCTTTGTATCAATGGACTGTGCTTGGTAATGATTTCACTGCAAGATTACTAAGTAGTGAAACTTTTACAGGCCTGTGAGAGGATATTTGTGAAAAAAGGAAACTAGATTCTAGTGCATTAGTTGGTCAGTGTGAGTATCAGTTAACCATGGAAGGACACTAAGCAACATTAACAAGCAACCGCTGAGCAGAGATGAACAGGATAAGGGAAATGGTGGGAAAAATCCTTCTTATTTCCCTTCAGTAGTTCAGTCCCAGGATCAGACCTGAATTTAGGGAATGCTCCAAAATCTGCTGCCCGGACACAGTATTGGATCATATTAAATGCTTCCTTAGAAGTAATTCAAAATAAACAAAGAAAAAGTGGAAATTATATTTGAACCAATTTGATAAACTTTATCTCACTAAATATGCCATTTACTATGTTAATTTTATCTTAATCTCTATGTTATCTGCACAGTACTTCTTTAAAGAAGAGGCAAAGGAGACTTGAGCACTTGTCTTTACATACTTCTGAAGTTAGCCTTAATAGAGCTAGAAAGAAACACTTTTTTTTTTCTTCCATCACAAATTTTTAAACACTTTTTTAATGTGGGATAATTTTCCCTTGAACTCTGGGCAAAATCGCAAGGCATGTTAGTTTGCCAAATCCAGTACACCTAAACTTCTACTTAGAGCCTGCAAAATCAAGTATTTTTTTTCATGCAGATCCCAAACTTCAGAACTCGTATAAGAAGGGATGTTCTCCTCCTTCTCCTTCCCCTTCTCCTTCTCCTTCTCCTTCCCCTTCTCCTTCTCCTTCTCCTTCACCTTCCCCTTCCCCTTCCCTGTCAAGGAGCACTGAATGAGCTTCCAGGTAAAAGTAATTTTGTTTTACAAGATGATACTTTTTTTTATTCTCTGTTAATTCTAATGATGTCTAAGAAACATGAAGAATTGATTTTGTCCTTTTATATGTAATATTTATAAATTCTCATTTATTATAATCTTGTTCTCATGCCTGATATCATTACTAGAATCCTTTGATAAAAGTACACATTTATTAAGCTCTCTCTCAGATTCTAAGGAAAGCTTTGTCTCTTTTCATGTATTCAAACAAGGCAGCAAACAAAACAACCTAGAAAAGTTTACAGTAAATTCTTCCAAATTCATGGCAAGCAATTTTCAAACTACTTAAAAAAGGTAAAGAACAAATATGCAATTGTTCTGATTCTCCAAATTACACACACAAATTTCAGGTACACTAAAAGTAAAACTATTTATAGGTAAAAATTAGGCCTTTAGGCACACAAATAAGCCAACTGAATCACCTCCTATCTAATTTGCACTCATAAATGCATAGCCAGAACATGGAAAATGTTCTTACTCAAATGCTTCTCTAAATGTTATAGTACTTCACTACTTAAGACTTAAAATATGTGGGCTTTTTCCAGACATAAACAATAATAACACAGTGATAACAGATGTTAAACTTTAAAAGTACTTATAAAGACTATTACAGGATAAAATTCTGAAATGGTCAACATGTAAAGGTAAACGACAAAAAGAAGAAAAATGTTTTTCCATGATCCTATAAAGTTGAGGCCTTTTGTTTCTCTTTCTTTTTTTCATAGTTGCTTCCCACAAGAATATATAGATTCTCTTCTCAAGGGCATATGACTTGTTAGTATAAAGAACCATAAGTAAGTAATTCTGGGTCAGGAAAGACTATTATCTACTCTATGACAGTAGCTGATAGCAGTCCTCAAGCAAAGAATATAAAATATACAGTAATGCTTACCCATTTCCAGCACTCTGTGGCTTAGAACCTTCTTAAGTTATGGATACTATCTTTTTGTTTAAAACTAAATACTTTTTACTTCATTAATGTGTTTAATTGCTTTTTGTATCTATTTATAATTTGACATTAACTACTTTCTTTTGCTATAAGGTTCTTTGACAGTCTCTCTGCAGTGTGGAAGAAATGCTTGCTTTTGTTTTAAAGCTCTGCAAAATGATTTCTTTGCATTAGTTTTAGTGCTTTCATTATCAGAAATATTGCATAATGACTTTCTGCACACCTCCCGTGATTATATAGTTGTTTCCCCTTGATTGTTTCTTTTCAAAGTTGAAGTTTCTTTTTCTGCAGTCTATTCCAACCTGATCTTTACTCATGAAAAGGCAATTATTTCCTCTATAACCTTCTCGAGTGGTGGGACCAAGCTCTCACTACGTAGCACTCAAGATCCAGGCACATCATAGATTTATACAGTTGTGTAATGATGCATAGTGTTTAATTCTCTATTCTTTTCTGAATAATTCCCACATTTTTTTCATTTTTTGGATTTACACTCTTGACAATGACTCTCAAATCTCTTTCCTGTGTAAAGTAGGTATCTTAAAGCATGTCACCCAGCGCATATGTTTAGGACCATTTTTCATCACATGTGTTACTTTGTATTTATCCTTCTTGAATATGATCTGCCACTTTATCACTTAGTCTCTTGATACCATGATATTCTCTGTAGCCAGCTGTTTTTATTATCCTCAGTAATTTTGAATCAACAGCAAACTTTGTCATCTCACTAATTACCCCCTTCTACATATTATTTTTCAATATGGTGAACAGCAAAAGTCCAGGCACAAATCCCTGTGGGATGTGCCTGAAAAGTGATCATTTATTTACCCCTTTCTTTACAAGTCCTTTAGCTGACTATTAATCCACAAAATCTTAAGAACCTTTACTGAGTGATCTCGCCCAAAGTTTTTCAGTGTTAACATATGATGTACTTTTAAATACCTAGATAAAATTCATATTGAGTGAAAATTGACTCATGATAGTAGTATAAGACAATGGGAAGTTATTAACGTTGCTGCTTACCTAAAATCCAAATATTTCTAAAAGGACACAGTAAGTACACAACCTTTTATCTTAGCCTATGGGCTTTGATGAGATGCTGTAGTCCTGAGTGTCTGTGTCCTTGAGAATGCTTTAGCCAGGAAAACAAACTGTTGTTTATAAGGGAAAGGTTGAATTCTCAGTAATTGTTTGTTTGTTTGTTTGTTTTATTGTTCTTTCTTTTGCTGTCCTTTACACTTTTCTATGATCTGGCATTGACCCATTTACAGAAACCAAAAGTCCTGTTTGAAATGCAGAATCCAGAAGGATGAGAGCATTATTGTTCTGGATTTAGGCATTTTTATAGTGATGCTGCTGACAGAAGTGACACAGAAGTGGCTCTACTGTCCTTTGAATCCCCCAACAATAACAAAATGTAGTTCTTGTTATAGGGCAATCATGGTTAATCTTCTGCACAGCACAAGTGGTCTTATTCCTTCACATCGCATTCTGTTCATTACTTATTGCTTGCCCTGTGTTTATCCGCATTCTAATTTCTGTTTAATAAGAAAGATTCTCCCATTTCCCCCCAAGGCATTTAATTGAAGTGAAGGTGACCAGCAGGTGTTTTGCATAAAATTTCATTAGCCTTTTAGATTGTTTTTGACACCTTTATGAAAGAATGCTTCATTACCATGCAAATGGTCATTGGCCCTGTTTCCAAGCTAATCGCCATATAACATAACATACGTATCACAATGTTATATTCTCTAAGATTTATATGATTAATTCAGCTAATTTTGGAGTTATAATGATACACTTAAATAACTGCAGAATGGCAAGTACCTCATACAAACCATATCATATTATGCCATTAAAGGTATCCAGTACTATTCAGATAAGAGAAGAACCAACAAAAATGTGTTTGTTTGATCCTCTTATCCTTTGAGATAAAGAAAATGATGATTTCTTTCCAGCTTTGAGGTGACACTAAGGCAACCCAGAACAAGAACTAGTATTAACTTTCATTTCTTTGGTTATCTCTTGTGAATATGAATAAATGAAGGTCTTTTTGCTTACAAGTTTGTAACCCAGTAATACTTGTAATTTCCAAGAAGTACAATTTTCAAAATATTTTAAAATAAGTAAAAAAAAAAAAATCCAGATTTAATTTTTTTGTTTAATATTGTGTTCTTTTCATATTGCTGACTTCTTTAAATGTCAGATTTTGGTTTTCATTTTTATTATCATTTTTAGCCTGAACATTAAGCAACAGAAAATTTCACATCAGTATCCACAGACTGGTTGCTTATTTTCAATGCATGTATAGTTTGCATCTTCTCATCTAGCATTCTAATTTTTTGAATGCTGCTCTGAACGTAGCTTTTGAACATAGAATCAATGAGTTTCCAGTAATACAAGTTACATATATGAGGAAATACTGCAAAAGTAGTGTGGGTTTTAGTGAAATCTTTTCCTTTTGGGAGTACTTATTTAGAGACAGATCGTTTGAAGGTAATGAGTCTGCAGTTTTGTTTTAATAACTGCCATCCACATACAGCAAAGCATGGGAATTTTTTGTAAATCATTAAAATAGAGGATTATAAGAATTTGGAACTGCAGGTAGCCAATACTAAGGCTGCTGGATATTTCAACCCAATTTAGCAAGTACTGAAGTATAAATGTCTGAAAACTGGCATTGAAGTTGCATGTAAGCCAAAAAGCCACAATAATATCCTATGTAGTGGACCGAGAATTTGTACTTGTTTTTCACAAATATGTAGCAATGAAAATATTCCATAAACTTCATCACTTTAGAACTGATTTTATTTTTACCATAGGCAATTATGTCTTTAGGTTTTTTATTGTAACATATAACATGTATGCACTTCAATGTAACCTGTTGTTAACATTTAAGTTAACAATTCAAGAGCTACCTTTCAAAACCAAAAATGACAGAGCTTTGACATCCTGCCTCATGTATGCCTGTCTGAAATGTATGTCGCTGGCATATATCATTTTAGGGACAGCGTGCAATTTCTGTGAATGACTGGAACCTCTAGCACAAATTTACAACCAGGAGTGCAACTGATGTACTTTCAGCTGGTCTACTTGCCCTAATGAAGTGCCATCCACGTACTGGCCTAGTAGACGTGAAGGTCCTGATGGAATAAAAGGTGACTGGCAGTTGATGGTGCCAAAGGCCTTCCAGTGATCTGATTGCCACAGACCCTGAGATTATCCCCTGTAGGACTGTTGCTGTTGGCCCTCCCATAGATCCTTCCTTGAGGTTGCTGCCTATCCACACCTTACCACCTCGGGTCCCCTTGAGGACCCTGCCTCTCTGCAGGACCCATTAGGTACACAGTCACCACATGCATAAGCTCATTTCTTCCTCAAGGAAAGCTCAGTTCTCCAAACAGCTACCCTGATTTTTAATATCATATTAGGATTTTCTTAGTGCTCTCTTTGTATAGCTGGAGCGCTAGTAATCACAGATAATGATGTTATTAAACCAGCATCCCCACAAAGGGCCTGTGTCAAAATGGGAATGCTCTAAAAAGTATTATACAGCAGATTAGATAACTATGACTTTCATCACTTGCCTATCATCACAACAGTATGATGATAAAGATCACATACTTGTAGTGTTTTTCTGAGGTCTGGGAACCAAATTAAGTTCAATTATTTCTACATGATTGTTACTCTTTTTTCTTTCCTTTTCAACTGTATAGGTGTAAAGTGAAACTCATGCTTATCCTTCTTTGGAAAGGGGACTCTTGCGGCAGATTCACAACTATGCGTATCCTGGCCCTGGCTTGGTGGCCCAGAAGGGTTTGAAGTGAGAGGAGCAGACTGCTAGCATGAAACTAATTGCAAAATTTCAGTGTTAGCAACACTGTAAATGATATTCAGTTAGTTAGTTGACAATGTTGCTGTCATAACAATGGTTGCTCCTACTACTGCAACTACAGACAATTTCTGACTTTAACAAGCAGTGTCATCTTTTCTGAAATTCGTAAGTTGTTATGATAAGAAATGAAATTCTGTGACTTAAAGGACTATGTCTTAATCTGACATATGACTTATTCAATTAGTGACATAAATCTTACTGCAAATCATGGAAAATGAGTCTCAAAAACAGTATCAGGAAAAGATTTAGGCTTCTGAATAATTTATCAGCTTAAAAAATTACATCAAATCTCAAGACTTTTTCTAATTAAGTTTTAGTATTTATGCCTTTGAGTTGTTTACTTACTGTAATAGTGAAGACTTGTTAGTCAGTGTGGAATAAGAATAATTAACGTAAACCTCAGGAATACAAATATTACCTGTTCCATAGGAACTTCACAAATCATTATCCTTATTTCATAATTTATCAAACAGACCCTCAACCCCCCCTTTTTTTTTTTCCTGAAGAATCACAGCATTGGAATGACTGTAGTCAAGAAGAGAGGGCAGTTTCAAAATTCCACAGTCTGCATCATAAATTTCCAGCTACTGACCTTCTGCTCTTTTATTAAGAAAGAAAATCATTTAAAGCATTTCTGCTGACCCAGTAGGTAATACAGCATAGGGAGAATGAAGTGATTTTTCTTATAAACTATTCTCAGGCTATTTCAAATTGCTAACCATCATAACCAAGTCTTTAAATTCCATGAAAAGATTAATGGACAATCACTGACAATCTCTGAACATCTGTTTTGCACTTCAGCATCTTCACCTTTTGAATAGTACTAAGGTATGGTATAGTGCTGGGTGGTTCCTAGTCAAAGACATCAACTGGCACATTTCCATTACTTTGGTATTCTACTATTGATTTGTGCTATGTGTAATAGTAT
Organism: Sagittarius serpentarius; assembly: GCA_034782735.1. NCBI lineage: Eukaryota > Metazoa > Chordata > Aves > Accipitriformes > Sagittariidae > Sagittarius > Sagittarius serpentarius. Next base: position 5,335,603 of record JAVKLA010000027.1, read on the forward strand.
AATATACAGACTATACGGTAGAGTGTGTTAAATGCACGATGTAATTTGTACAGTGCAGTTGTACAATCCATAGAAAATAAAAGCATGTGAAACAGTGAATCTGTATTGGAAACTAACTGCAGAAGATAAAAAGCTGACTGGAGCACTTGTATAACAATTCAAATGCCAGCTGGAAGCCTAAAATCACGCCTCTGTTGTAAGTACTAGTAGATCCTGACAGTAACTACAGCATGGTAATTAACTATTAAATCAATGAGAGCAATATTGCTCCCTCCCAACCTGTTTCTTCAGCCTCATCCTTGGTTGAGCTTCAGGAAACCTGTTCACCTTAGAGAACAAATCTCATGTTAAGTACTGCTTGAACGTCACTGCCCAAATCAAGCATAACACACAACACTTATCTAGCACTTTTCATGAGGAAAAGCTGGAAGTGACATCTTTTACTGCAGCTTCTGTTTTGGCATTTCTTTGTAAGGTCTTGATAGGAAAATTCCTAGTTGGTGAATTTAGACAGATCATATGGTATGAATCAATACTGCTGGAATCAGACAGTCAGGATAAGCATACAAGTATAAATACAAGGTTAAATTTTGTAATTTTCCCTGATGTTTACTTAAAACTCTCAGTTTCCACAAATATTCACTCCAACAAAATTGTTAGTTAGAACAGCAGCAGAGTTACAAATGAGGCTAATGTGCAGCCGCAGTGATTGATTTCAAGATGTAAACAAATATTTGCAGATTTGTTGAGAGCAGAAATCGGTTTCACCTAAATTGTAAGAACAACTTAAATATTGTCTATGTACCTTATTCATAGCATTCTCCTGATTTTCCTGCAGAAGCGTCATGAAGTATAGATGATGTAGAGTGTTTTTACTTTGACTTCTCTCTTCTTGAGAACCTTGAGGAATACAGTATTCCCACAGCTGGGAACATGGGGAAAAAAAAAAGAAAAAAAAGTGTTTCATATGTGCTTAACTAATCTGGAAAAGCCAAGGCCCTATCTCCCTTCAGAACCAACATAAAGCATCTCAAGAGTGCGTGAGGTGAGAAATCCCTCAGTACTCTCCTTCTGTATCAGAGGATTCTGACAAGAAAGTATAGTATCATTAGTTACAATTTGACCTTAAACTTTTCCAGGATCAGTGCAACTGGACACAAACTGCAAAGTTCTAGCTAAATGCTGCTATGCAGCCTTTGATATCTTTCTGCATTATGATTAATTTAATATATTAATTAATTAAGCATTTCCGTATTTATAATTGAGTGGTTATGCATGGGTAATTATCACATTACTACTTAAGTACCATAAACAACTTCCCTCACTGAAGATTTTTTGTCCTTTTTTTGCTTTTATTTTCAAATGCACTTTGTTTATATGTAGCATTATTGAGCAGAAACAAACAATAAGATACATATTTATGATCTAAGATACCTTAATTTAAATGTAACTTTCTTTTATATGTTTAAATTTGTATTTACTGAATGATGCTGAGTAGCCATTATTACCTGACAAATGACAGACAGTAGTAGTCATGGCTGATGACTGAATCCATCTTAGTCCTAAATTGCTTCAAGATTTACAGGAAAAGTTGCAACTTTAGAAGTTAGTTAGCATAACTAAATTTATAAAACCTATGATGTATCACATTTTCTATCACAGCAGTATCTTAATATATCGTATATTTCCTAGGCTGCATTTCTCTTTCGCTAGGTTGCAGATTCACGTTTGGTGACACGGCTGCGTAAGCTAATACCCACCCTAATGCCAGGCATTTTTCTCCCACCATCAAGCCACCTTCTGTGTTTGCTGCTACCCACAGTTGCATCCAGCTGTTTATGCAGTGAACTGGGGAACTGATCCAGCTGTAAAAGAGCTCAAACATTTTTGCAGGGATAATTTAGTATAAATTAGTTCATCAATCCAATCCATTCTGTGGCTGCATAAACACTTGTGTCAGCACTGAGCAGGGTCTCCTGGAGCAGAAGAAGCCTGGGGGATGAGGGTGGTCTGGTGCACCTGACAGCACAGTTGCTGCTGAAGAATCACAGCCTCAGCGTTCAGGACTCACATTCAGCTGTAGCATATCTGGGACATATAATTAGCTCGTTCTGACTAAGGCCACTTTTCATCATTGTGCTGTGTACATACATTTTTGTGAGGAGCAGTTACGTTAACTTTCTGGATTTACTGAAATCTAAGGCTTACCTTTTCCTCCCAAATGAGAAACCGGTAGCTGCAAATCTCACAGGCCCAAGAGGTACCTACCTTTCTTACATTTATTTATGAACCAGCTTGTGCCCTGATCTTGCCTCTGGATCTGCTAGCGTGGACTTCTGTGCCTGTCACTTAAATCAGTAGAGCTTCACAGAGGCCCAAGGGGCCATGCCAATAAATGATAAGAGCTTTAAGCAAGACAGAGAAGTAAAAGTACTGGCATAGTTGGCTTCAGCATCTTTTTTACTTTCAACCACTGAAAATTTCTTCAAATACTTAATTCTCTTTAGAATATTTTCTGCTGAACCTGAAAACAATTATTCTAATGTGCAGGTCTTTCTATTATATCCTCTGATGAGATTGTTGAACAGCCACTTTGAACACTAGATTTATGTTTCTGGAATAGAAACTCCCTTAATTTGTTCCATTCTAGTTTTGGAAGAAGTGTAAATGCAGTCTTATAGATTCATCTTTTGCTGAGAAATATCTAGTTTGCGGTCTTTACCTCTACTCATCAGCATTCACGTTGTCCGTATTGCTTACCAATAGTTCAATTTCAATGTGCTGGTTTTGAGCAAAACTGAATACCAGCTTGCCACAGTAATGTCTGCTGTTAGCAGTAAGGGGACTTGGGCTTAACACTCCAGTGCCATCCCAATGCAGTATCAAAGCAGTAGCTCTAGAAAGCTGAATTAGAGCAGGTAGTTGAAGCAGAACACATTTCCCATTCTCTCTACATTCTTCCTGCAAGTGATATCTTTCAGAGGCAGTGCTTTCAGGAAGAAAAATAGTGTACTGCTCTTGTGTCTGGGTTATGTATTTGTAAAACTACTCAGGCAGGAAGTTGAATATTTCAGTATCTGTCTTGTCGTACTCCATGGATACAGAAAAAAAGCCCCAAACCACTGAAGGAAAGGTGCTACATTTCTTTAATACATACTAGTGCAGGTTTCTGAGATAATTTGCTAACAAGGAGTGAAAGTGCAGCAGTTGTGTTTGAAAATACTTGCACATCTGGCAACTATGTATCAAAGCTCCTTGTTTGTTAACCCACATCCTTTGCACTGCAGTTGTTTAGAGAGTCAGGGTGCATGCCTTTGTTGAAAAACAATTTCTCTGCAGATATGCAGAGTGCAGCCTGAATAAATCAGCTAGAAGGACTCGGAAATACACAGACATAAAATGTGCACATTAATTGATATGTTCAAAAGCTGCCTCTGAAATTGCAGAGTAAGTTTTTCACACTAAGCAATGATAACAGTAAGTACATCATGTTATCTTCCGAAAGCTGAACCAAAAGACCTAAGGGTAAAAAAGTTTTAACTTATTAGTAAAAGTCAGCCATATAGAGTCAGGAGATACAACTTTTCTAATTCACTTTATATTAGATCCATATTTTACAGACATGGAAGAAAAATTGTGGAGGACCCAAGGTCCTCTCTGATATTAAGTAGAGATTTACAACTAATGTTTATATACAGGATAATTATTAAAGGTAGAATTTCTTCTAGACACAATCAGTGTAGAGCTGTTTATGGTAGATACCTGCACATTTTTATCAAGCATTTTCTCAGTGTATGGAGAAACAATGTCTCACAGGGAGAGAATGTTATAGTAGTCTAGCAAATTACTATCTTATGTGTAGGTCTCAGTATTGGTAGCATTTCTAATATACGCTGCAAAATACTGGCTGTTTCGCAGGTAACTTGAGGACCGGTAACTTGCTAACCTGAGTCTTTGGAGTTTGCTAATCATGGAGCTCTTTAAATTACTTTTTGTTGGCAGGGGAAATAATCTTGGAAGTGTTGAGGTGCCTCTGCCTTTTGAGTTCTGCAGGTTCTGTACGAGGGCTCTGCAGTGCAGAGGTCCCCAAGCCAGCAGAAGATGTTTGAACTCCAGAGCTGGAAGATGTATAAATGCATAGACGCCTGTGATTGCTCAGAGCTAATAAACCCCACCAACAGGCAGACCTATTTAGCTGGGACGTAACACTGTGCTGATTCTGCTGTGCTTGTTTTGGAAAATATGTATGTTCAGCACCCCTGTTCACTGTGTAGACATACCATTTTGCTCAGATGTCTCTAATGGAATGCTCCACTGGGCTCTGAAGACTTGTTTGTATCTGGAATACTCTAAAGAATTGTACAAGATGAAGCTTGCACGTTGAAAGGATCATACGCCTGCCCACAGATCTGGTCTTGTTCTGTGTAAAAATGTGAGTAATCACCTTAGAGAACGAGAGGCAAATTCTCCATGAGAAATAGTAACAAATGTATTGCATGGTATTCACTCACTGAAGATGTCAGGCAGCTACTTATATGACTGACTATGGTTACATACAGATTCAACTCTGTGAACAGTTCTTCTAATAGTTCCAAAAGGGCAGACTCTGCTCTCTGCTTCAGCAAAGAGATGCAGAGGGAGCAGTGGTGTTCTGCAGCAAATTATTGATAATTTCCTGACTACTTTGCCCTTTCAGAAATGAAAAAATCTTCTTTGCATGTGAAAATTGCAGACAGTATGGGTGCAGGTAGGTTTTAGGTCCAAAGACATATTTTGATTGAAATAAATAAATATCAGCAGTATAATGTGAAGACCTCCATGTCTGGAAAAGATTGTTCCCCTTTAATACAAATAAACAAGATTTAAAAAAATCTGTCATTCCGTTATGTTTATTTTTTACCCTGTGTAGACGGTCCCCATTCCTGACTTAGGCGCTCTTGCCCTTGTCCTGTATGTCTCTGTCCTAACTGGATGTGCCAATGACACTATGATAACTATCAGTCAACATTTTACCGGCATTAACATAAAGGATATGTTCAACCACCACTCCAAGGCTACACTGACACATTATGAAGTTGTCTATTATTATTATTATTGCTATTATTATTGTTGTTATTATTATTGTTATTATTATTATTGTTTGACAACTGAGCTTCAACATCTGATATGGTTTGCTTCCTGGTTGGTTAGAGAACCTTTTTTCTCCTACGCTTCACATTTCAAACCAATAAGTGGATTCAGTGTCTCTGTTTGAACTAATAATCATCCCTTTCAATATATGATAAATGGTTTATGGAGACTGTCATGACCTAGATTCAGTTTCGAGATCTGTCTGCCAACAGATAGACTTTATAGTCCATCTTCAACAATTAATAGGGTTTTGACTTAACTGGCCTGGGACAGTAGATTTTTATTTTTGTGTTGGACAGTTGTGTGGTTCCATCGTTGGGGGGGGGGGGGGGGGGGGGGGGGGGGGGGGGGGGGGGGGGGGGGGG
>JAVKLA010000027.1:5341107-5383393 GCA_034782735.1 Sagittarius serpentarius
ACAGTTGTGTGGTTACATCGTTTCCCCCCCCCCCCCCAATCTCTTTTCATTCAATGAGAATCCTTGGAAAAACAAGGAGCAAAGGGAAATTTTTTTTGCAGTAGAAAAAATACATGGTTTGTATGTCTCAAGAAAACTAAAAAAATGCCTCCACAGAAGTGAATTCCTCTCTTGGAATGTGACAGACCTGTGGAGTATTTTATTACCTTACCACTTACTTTTGGCATAAATTAAAAACACTCCAAAAATTTAGAACAGAGGAAAAAAAATAAATGTAGTGTTACCTGTTAAAAGAACAGGCTGTTTTCTGAGAAAGTAGATGACACCTCGTTTGGTCTGAACAGCCTTTTGTCTGAGCATGGTTGTTACCTCTTTAAGTGCTCCCCCATTCTCCTCGCCCAGCACCTCATGGACCTAAATTAAACAGGGTAGGGAGATAAAATTAACGTTTTAATTTATGCATACATCATAAGGTAAAAATAAAAAATAAAAAAATAAAGCTTCAGACATACCTCTTAACAGAGCTATCTGTAGAGTTTATTGAATCTTGGTGCTTATAACTCCATACTGAGATGCATAATTCGGCCCTGTAGAATACATTTATATAGCAAAGATGTGTTTTATATGTATGTATAAATATATATCTAGTCCCTCTGGTTATCTACGCTTCATCCTTTGAAGTCATAAAAGCTCTCAGACAGACAAGACTGGACATAGGAGTTATAATTCTGAGGAATTGGTTACAAGAAGTAAAATCCAATAACAATTTAAATATATAAAAGTCAAAACAAATAGTACAATATTCTTTCTTCCTTTCTCTTGCTGCTCTCTCTTCCTGTGGTTTTCATCAGCATTTTTGGCCTTGCGTGATTATTAGGTGTCCTGTTTGTAACTGGACCACAGTGTTTGAAAACAACTCAAAAAAAATTGATGTTGTCAGATATGCCATATTCATTTAGGTATCTTACTAACTAAAAATCATCTTCCAAGCTCCCCCATATCGGCAGCTACCCTATACTTAATCTAAACTTAATCTGATCTCACAGCAGATTTACAGTGGAGTATTGCTAGCAATTTAGCAGAATTAATCTTGTCCCATGGTTGCCTATACCTTTCATTAAATATTTTCTGTTCTTTATGATTTGAGAGGTTAAGTTCCAGTATTTCTGGGGTTTGGTTGGGGTTTTTTCCCAATTTCAGAATTCTTCTTCCATGCCTTAATTGTTAGGCAATTTATAAGAAACATTTAGTTACCACCGTTACGTAGTATTTTTTTATATTTTTTTTAATGGATGAACATTTAACATCTTAGGGAAGAGAAAATGCTTTTCAATGGCACGCTACAGTTTTCCTCCATCTCCAGAATCTCCACTGCTCATTTACACTGCACGCTTGATAACTTTTTCAACTTACCTGAAGGGTACTTCTGTTGAGTAGAGGCACTCCAAGGCAAAATCAATCTTCCTAATGGCGGAGAGAATTGTGCCACCTCAGTTGGTATTACAGGTTATTTAGCATAAACATATGTGTTCCCATTAAGGACCATCCACATTCAAGTAAAATGAGTCACTTGTGTAAGAAGTTTTGTTTATAAATCTGAGACTAATTTCCCTAGTCTATTCTCTATGTGCCATGTGGTATAAAATTGTACAAATGTCAGTGTGCAGCCTCGTAATATATTTCTCTGAGAGCAAAATGTAAAGTCATTATGCTGTATATTTCTCAGCAGAATTATAAATAAATAGAACATGAAAAATAAAATCAGTTCTAGGTGAAGACCTTCACTACTTATCTCTCAGTTAAAAATGCAAATATTTCTTCAGTAACAACAACCCACTGACACAGTGGTTGTATTAATATACAGTTAATACAGATTATATTAATTACGTGCACACATAATGACCTGCTGGTTAAAAGGCCCCATTCCCACTGGCTTTTAGAGCTGACTATATGCTCCACATGCACACAACTGTACTGTGGCTGCCCTTGTCTGAAAGAAGGCTCTTTTCAGTCTTGCACAACACAGAGAGATGGAGTCAGTCAGGTTTTCAACTTCCTCGGAGGTGCCCTCTTTCAAGCTAGAGTCTCTTTCATCTGTAATAGTCAGACAGGAGAGTTTTGCATTTCAGAAAATGTTTAGTCTATATTTTGGCTGCCTTTTATGTGCTAAAATCTGTGGAAATTTCAGCCTTCCTGAACCTGCCTGAGCCTCTTACGGTACTCAGTGTTCACCCAGCTACTCCTGTGACACCTGAGGACTCTGCCTGACTCCTTGTATTAGCAGCACCACTAGTACAGGATTGCTCGCATTAGCATTGTTAGCATGGGGCTGGGCTTTTGGCAGCAGTGCCTGTGCACCCTGGAAGGAGTTCTCTTCCTGCTTTTCATCAGACCATTCCCTACTTGTGTCTCTGGTGAGCGAGAAGGGCTCCCCGTTGCAGGTGTCGGCTGTTGCTTGTAAAAATTTAGTGCATCTGGGCTCTTCAGTAGCTACCAGCAGGGAGAGGCTGGGCTTGGGCAGGTACAGTGGGGACTGCAGAGTACCCGCCATAGGTCTCAGCGGTATCTGGCATAAGGGCTGTAGCATTTGTGTATGACGCTGGCTGGCACAGTATACTGTGTCTGACCGGTGTTGCCTGGTGAATTTGGATCTCTCGGCATTTGTGGTCACAGTGCTCAAGGGCAATGTCAGACCACAGGCTCCAGATGAAAGCAGTGCACAAAAGCTAAACCGCTGGGAGAGGGATTACAAATATTCTGGCCTTTGCTGTGGGTATGTGCGTCACCTTCTTTAGTGTGTCTCATGTGGAAGAGTTTTGGAGAGCAGAAACCTGTAGCTGTTGTGACAGCAGAGGCAGTGTAGAAAATGGGAAGGTCTGGGCGTGCTGCTTCTGGGGAGCTTTTGATGGCTTTCGAAGCTTGCCTGCTTTGCAGAGAAACTAGGGCCACATACTCTGAGAATCTGATATGTGAAGATGAGGTGGTGTAAACTTCACAAACCTGCTTCCCGTGATAAGTGTGGACAGCCCAGGAAAACTCCTGCCAGTACCACTCCTGGCTGTGAACACACCCATGAAGCCTATGGGGCTGCACAGGATGGCACAGTGGACCGGTCAGGAGGTTCAGGCGGGGCAGCTATGTCACTTGCATGACACTGCCGAGTGATCCTTAAGACCTAGTCTGACTAGGTCAGCAAGAGAACTTGGCCTCTGTGTGCTGATAAAGGTACTATGAGAAAACAGTGTAAGAAAAGCCAGTGGAATTCCTCTCTATTGAGCAAATATTTCTGACACCTTCTGGCTAAATCTGCTCATGTCCTACACAGACAATGACACCATTATATGCCATCAGCAATGGTTGTAGGAGTTCACACTATTCCTGTAATCCATATAGAACTTTATATGACAGAATTTGATATCAATCTCGAAAAGGGGAGTCTTAAAGACAGTACATACCAGAATAAAGCTGTTAACGACAGCTGTCAAGGTTATGAAGGCATTCAAAAAATGAGGTGTTTAAATTAGTGTTGTGCTTTTGCGGTACACTTTATGATACAACTTTTAATTACATTGTCACACTATTTTTTTTTTTTTCCAAAATACGCTTGCATCACTGAATAAACAGCACCAGACCTTTTCTACAGATGAATCAGCATAATACCCTCAAGACATGTGTTTCGTGCAGTTGCACAAAAAGTACTGTAAGGTCATGCAATTAAGGACTATCATAAATCATTTGTTGAACAGACAAATTCAATTATGACAACTCCTAACTTTCTAATATAAAATTAGAAGTTCTTAATGTACTCATAAAGTAGCTTTTTCTGTGCACTTATTTCCTACTTTAGCTTTCTTTTTGTTTGGTTTGCTTTACTATGTAGTCAAAATGAATTTAGTTTGCCTAATTGGAATATATACAAGCCTATATCATCTTTAGAAATGGAGAATTTTCAGTTTAAATGTGCAATAATTAAAAGCAAATGGGACTGAGTACTTAAAATAGTGACAGCTCTGTATTTTAAAATGTTGGGATGAAGTTGTTTAGTTATAGAGAACAAGAAAAGAAAGCTGGAAAGATGCCATTAAAGGCATACTTACTGAGAATTCTACTTTTATCTCAAAGATCAAAGGAACCCATGATCTTCAGCAAAAAATTCAGATTGAATGTGATGAAATTATAATGCACATTGAAGATGATAAGCAAAGTAATTGTTTAACAATTTGGAGGAAGGTGGAGAGCTTTTACAAGAGAGCAAATGACATGAAGTAGCCCAACCACATTTATAGCCTGTCAGAGGCTATGTCTTTAAAGGTAGAAGGGTAACAGCCACTGGACATATTCTTCAACTGGAACCATATTCATATAGAAAATCAGGATGTAGTGTTGCATAACTGGCACAACTGGGGACATCTACTCTTCCTAACGTCTCCATAATTGGTACAGACTATAAAAACAAAGGAATAAAGATCACAATTAATATAACGAGTTAGATTGTTCAGCCCTGACTCTTGGCAAGTACTTACCCAAATATTTCCACTGTGTACTCTCTCAGAAATAATTAATGTAGAATGGTATGCCTTCTTTCTTACCAAAATAGCTTGACCATTTCTAATATTTATTACACAGATTAGTCACGAATGTGCACCCATAGAAGAAAGGGTCACAGTTGTTGCATTTGCTCCCATTTCGTCCTGCATGAAACTGAAATGAGAAAGTGTTGTACAGGGGCCAATATGTCTCTTTCCCCTACAGTATTATAGCATTGATGGAGATAATAATAAAAAGACTTAAAATCATCTTAAAATGTACAGAGGTTTAAGATAGGAAAGCTTTCTAAAAGCAAGCTTCCCATACCTGTGCTGAAAAAGAAGGTTTAAAGTAAATCCAGGGCTCTACATCAGCAAATGTAAATGGTATACTTCTATTGACTCAGAAGGTTGTTCTTACTTATGCCAAAACCTAATTTGTCATCAAACCACCATTCAAAGGTTTGATCTCCCACTGCTGCATGAACAAATGGAGTTTAAGGATCAAATTTGTTTTCCCTTTACATTGATTTGTGTGTGGTTCTGCAATTCTGAAGAATTTAGGTGTTGCTTGTAACAGCACGATCTTCTTTACATTACAAGGCTTAGTATTATATACCTAAAAGTTCAGAGACAAGTTGAATGACTGAATCTTAACAGTGGCTACTGTCCTGACAGTAGGAATACACATATTATTCATAAACTGCTCTCACCAGATAGTAATTTTGTTTGTGGTTTGTTTTAAATGAGCTGTTTAAAAATCTGCAATTAATTCAGTGTACATGGCAAAAATGACAGATGGTTATGATACAGGAACTTAATGCCTCGTGGAAACAAGTCAAACCACAATCAGTAACAGATGTTTTCTGCAAAACCAGATTGTGTGTGTGTATGTACATACTACATATATATATATGTATATAGTTGGAATATGGATTTATATATGTGTGTTTATGTGTATGTCTATCTGTATCCATAAATGTTACTTGAACACTTCCCCCACACAGGGCAATAGTTGCAGTGTTTCTTAGTGCAGTAACGACCACGTTTATTCCTGTAGTCACACAAAAGAATTCTATCAAGGATATTTCCTTCAATTCTCCTTACATTTTAGAAAACATTTACACAGATATCACTTCTGGGGACTTGTTTATAAGGTAGAAATATATGGTTCTAGTTGTCACGACAAAAAAGCAGAGTAATGGTTCCCAAAATTTTTAGAGTTGTGCTAATACTATACAAAACATTGATTGTACTGTTTATTAGAGATTTCAGAAAGGCAATTACTGGAAGACACCAGTGAAACCGAGCTGGTGTTTAACAGTAGCCAGAATAGCTGTTAGCGTACGACTGCACGTAGAGTCAGTGAGGCTACAGTATCACAGGTAGTCATTGTTTTTCAACGGTATCAAATGTTGATCAAAATGCATACTTCATAGCATATATAAATACACATTTTTAAATCTAACCATCATAATCTCACAAGGCAAACTTGACAAGGTAAAACACAGCTAAAGGGGGCCTAGGTATTTCAGGACAATTTTTTCTACATCAGGCTACAATCTCCAATATTACCAATCTCTCATTCAGTCTTGTATTCTGACCAACCCCTTCCGTTGCAGGGGGGTGCCATGGCTTGCTACATGCTTGGGACCATCTAAGTGTGTCATGAACAAGCAACATGAGTATTCAGGGACTGGTGACTTCAGCTTTAGACTTTGGCTGGCTCTGAAAGGCTGAGAACGTGAACAGGGAATACACCCTGGACAAGACCCAACTCCATGTTTAATACCAGCATGCGTGCCAGTCCTTCTGTTCACACACCCCTTCTCTTTGCAGAAAAGAGTTGGACAGAAGTCCCAATATACTCTGAGAAGGTTCCTGGCTTGGAAGATCAGACGTCAGGACTCCAGAGGTGTGTAGAGCCTGGCCTTACTTTGCAGACCCTAGGTGTTCTGAACTGATGTGATTTCCTCTATGACTCCAGGCTCTTTCAGCTCAGCCAGTGTTCACTGCTCTCTATGAAGATCTTTTCATCCACATACGTTGACACTGAATACCTGTTTGTGCTATTGGAGAGAAGAAAACAGAAACGAACGATTTGATTTAAATTCTGACACTTCTAAATCTGAAGAGCTCACTTGAGCTACAGATAGAATGCAACCTGCTAGTTACAAGAAAAATATAAAATCAGGTGGGAAGTACTTAATCAAAAATTCTTTTGAGGATCACAACATTCTATTTAAGTAGAACTCTTTAAAAGTAATTGTCAAATATGTGAGTTAAAAAATTATAGGTCTGAGTAAGGCTCTTCGGGTATTTGGATTACAGATCTTTTTATTTATTTATTTATTTATCACAGGAAAAAATCTCAGCTCTTACTTCAGAGAGTAAGAATTATTTTTTAGTATCTTTGTACTGCTTTGTGCTGTCTTTGTATGGTCTCTCTGCTTTTAAATTTTCTTGTCTTGGACTTGATCATTCCTGTGATGCACTAAGTAATCAAACCCTCAAGGAACTGAGGAGGGTTAAGTATGTCTCAAGTTATTTAGTATCCTAAGATAAGCTCACTTTTATAGAGATATAGTGTACAAGAGAACAGTGTGGATATGAAGTCAATACTTTATTCAGGATCTGGGATAAACAGAAGCAAGGTTGTGCATGCAATAACCCCATCTGCAGTAAACTAACAGGAATTGTTGCCCGACTTTGAATATAAATTTAATGGCAATACTCAAAATCAAGGGCTGCAAATTCACAGAATTATTGCTATAAATCAGTGGAAGAAGTGGGATGCTGAATAGTGAGAGCTCATTGTCTCTGATCTTGCATAACCAGCTCCTTCTGGCTCTTAGCCTAATCATTAGACCAAACATTATGCTGTTTAGTGATGTGGATCCTATCTGGATTTCTAGCTTAGTTTTTGTCATGCAAAAGATGCTGCAAGGCTTGAAGTAATCTCACTGAAATGAATAACTCATTTGAAAGTGAATGGAATAGAGACCTGTCTTGGAAATGTTTAAAGATTTCAGAAGGCTACATTAAAGTACCCGCACAAAGGGTCCTCCCAATTGTACTAGAGCTTTTACAAGCACGTAGTCCCTCCAGATGGAAACTGTTAGAGTCAAGGACATTTAAATCAGCGATATAATCATTCTTGTAGAGAGCTTCTGTTGTTAACAGACAATACTGACAAAAGTAACAGTAACCCAGACACGTGAATACCCGTGAATAAATCTCACAGACGTTCAGTGGTAAGACTGGATTAGAACCCAAGTCCTGCCTCCAAAAGTGTTTGCAAATGTCCAGTTTTACAGGTTGCCATCACTGTAAAACCGTATGTTCTGATTCTGTAGAGTACTTTGCACAGGCTGAAGCCCAATATAAAAACCAAAACCAAATAAAATCACATTTTAACATTGTATAGGAAAAAGTGAGACTAACACCACAAAATAAGAAGCACTGTCAATTAAAAGAGTTATATTTGAAAGTGTTAAACTGGTAATCTGCAAGTTGCTTTTTGGAAATATTTAAACATGCTGCTTCTAAAGTTATAGGAGTATGCTGTCCTACCTCTTACTTCAGTACTTCTCAGAGAAGTTGCCTGTAGCACACACTTTCAAGATATCCTACTTTCTCATCTCTCAATGTTTAGGACCCCAGCTCTGGGCCATATGATGAGAGCTGAAACTCAGGTAGGTTACATGGTGAGTCTGGGGTACTGCTGTCTTGATCCTCTCCAAGGATCTTTGGACTGTGCTCTCCCATTAGGCAGCAAACCCCCGGCTGCAGCCCCACATCCCTCCTCCATTAAGTGACCTAAGTGTCAGAGGGACCTGGTCACGGGAAGCCTGGCAAGCAGAGTGACAGAGCAAGCAATATTTCAGTGCAGGGCAGCAAAGGAGTGAGGCGAGAGCCTGGCAGATGGGGAGTGTGAGGCAGGAGCTGGTGTACTGATGCTCCCCTTCAGTGTTTAAGAGTTGACAGGCAGCTGTTTGCCCGATGGCATTCCTGCCTGAGTCTGCATCAGCTGAGTTGCCTGCAAGAAGAGAACAGAAGAACCTTCAGGGAACGGGTGCTGACTCAAGTCATCTACGGCTGAAAGTTGGCTGTTGCCATTACTGTCCACTGCTTAGAAATCTTCCGGACAGTTCCATAAAGGAATCATCTAGTCCTTCACCTGCATAACTCAGTGCAAATCTACTCATTATTTTGTCACCCTTTTTTTTTTTAAATGTATAACTTTGGTTAATCAAATTATCATTTGAAACTGCTACTACTGTTACTACTGCTACTACTACTGTTACTGCTTCTACTATAGATAATCTGCATTTTCTGATCACATTCTTGTTTACAGTATTTTTTGTTATCAGGATAATTATTGTGCTCTGAAATAGTATCCTTCATTGAGACAATGGATTTTTTAATTTGGCTAATCAGGGTATCTGTTTAAAAATTGCAAAAAATATGTCTTACATTATTATTAACATTTTAATTTCAGATAGTGCCAATCTTCTATCATAAGTGTGATATTCCTATATGCTATTAGAATACAGAAAAAGTGAATGAAATTGATGAAAAAATTATTCTTGGGAATGTTTATGCCTCTATCTGTGAATTTTGGTTTTTGTCCACTTCAGAATCTTTTCATTCTTCATAGACGTTAAATTGGAGACTGCAATAAAGTTTAAAAAATAACTATCGGAGCATATAAAATGAAAAATATAAGAAATTAGAAAGCAAGAAAGTTTCTCTTTGGCGGATTTGAAACACCTTACCAAGATTTTCTTCCTTTCTCATTATATGCCTTTTCTAAGAATGCTACAAGAAGTAGGAAATGCATCAGTACCAGAACACTCTTTTTTTTACAGGTTTTCAGAGTGTCCTCTACATTTTACCCTCCAAGACAGAAAATCCTCTCTTGAATAAAAAGAATTTTAGAACTCCCAGATGGCCGTTTCTCCTTTCCTTTGAATTGTTATTATCTAAATTTTAAATAAGTCTTTAAATGATAAAGCTCACATTCTGGGTTTTTACTTAAATGACTTTTAAGAAAATTACTTCGTCTAAGGCATACTCATTTAAGAAGTCTGAGAATACCTTCTGTCCTGAGATTTTTTATGTCAAAATGGAAACATTATCTATATAGCCCAGAAGGCTCCAATTCATTTTGCATTATCAATGATATAGTTGAGCAAACAAATGAGAGTTAGTGTTAGGAAATCCACATACTATATAAGCATATACATATACATATCCTCACATATATATGTATATACATAAAGTATGGATGTATATCTTTATGTATATCTGTGTAACTGAGGTGTCTTCATATTTGTCTGCTCTTTAAAACGTAATGACCAGACAGGTGGGATATCCTTGATAATCGGTTGCTCAGGAGAAGATTTCCATGAAACAAAGCTGTAAGCTTGGACACTGGTAACAGCATACTAGAGATTAATTCGAATATTAAATGTTAAACATGAATGTGGTGGGCCTTTAATTGACAGAAGATTCCACTTCTAGTGGAAGCCCTTTAACTTGGGCAGAAAGATGAGGATGACATCATAAACCCACACGCAGTGATTATAGATATTGTACAAACCAAAGGAGAAAGGAGGTTCATGACAGTTATGGCTTGTACTCTAGCGGCCCTTAATTCCCGCCAGTCCTAAAAGGCAATAGCATGTCACAGTGCCATAAACTGATCAAAGTTTGGAATCCTCGAAACAACCATGCCATGCACAAAATGCTGTTACAGAGACTCTATGAGAGATCAAAAGAACACAAAAAAGGTCCATGAAATGCAAATACAGTATTGCCAGCCTGCAAAATAGAGACAACGTTATTCTCTCTATTGGAATGTCCCTTATATCACGTGAGTGTTTTCTCATTTAGTTCCTAGGCTTTTTCACAGTTTGACATTTCTTACAGTACATAATCCTTGCAACAAGATTCAGTGCTACAGTACAATAACAAGCAGCAGCAAGGCTTTTCTCCATATTCCTCCAAGTTATTTTTCTTAGCATGTGATCAGACTTTGAAAAATATGTTGTTTTGTAGCTGGTTTTGTCACATAAGCTTCTGCATTTAGAAATAGCTGTGTGAGCAGCAGGAGAATTTGTTCTCTGGCTTGGTCTCTGATTAGATTCAACTCTTGAGGCAGAGTTTCTCTCTGGATGTTACTGCGTGGGCTGAGATTTCTGAAAGAAGAGATTACCAGTTGTGACGATCTGTTCCAGAACTGGTACATATGTTGACAAAACAAATGACACCGAGTGTTTATCTGAGCTTCCTGCCACTGAAACCACTACAGCTGGCAAACTGGAGCCAGAATAGAATACTGGTATGAGAAAAAGGAAGCAGTAATTGATTTTCTCTAGAAATGTTTTAATGCTGCAATCAGGAGATACTAATCAGCATCAAGCAAATAGATTAAAAAGGTTATATATAAATATATATGTAAAACTATATAACTAAATGACTTAAAATCTTCCACCACTGGTAGTTCAGGAATTCACAATATCAAGAAATAAGCTGTAATTAAAAAAAAAAACAAACAAGCCCCAACAAAACAAAAAAACCCTCCAGACCCAACCAAACAACAACAAAAACCCAACGAAACAGCAAAAATCCCAGCCAACCAAACACACATTGTTGCCTCTGAAATCCCAAAACAAAACAAACAAAAGAAAAAACCCTGAACTGATAGCTACTTAATTCTGGAAGCCCCTTTCTAACTTACTAACAAACAAGCGTTTCTGTACACTTAGAAACAGCATCTTCATCACTACCACGACAATCGCTTAAGCTTCTTCTGCTTGATGTTGAAACCCCCTCCTCCCAAATCCAAACCCTTAATCTCAAACAACCAGAAGAACATTTCAGTCTAAGTTACAAATGTGTAGAAACATTAGGGGATGCAAGTCAGCAATATGCCAGATAAAGCCCAAAGTTTGGCAATGAAGGTCTTTTATTTTGAGAATTTCAAAGGATACACTTGATGCAAAATAAAGCATGTCTCTTTTAACAGCATGTACATATGGTGGTGTATTTACTTGTGCAAAGGATTTTATCTTAAATTCCATTGCACTCCAACTGTCTTGCAAAAGAACAGTATTTTAAAAAGCCCCACTCCCTGCTGGTTTTATTGCTGTGTGTCTATGAGAAGCACAGTGTGCATAGTTAGTAGTTTCTCTTAACAACATTAAATTAAAGTCTTATGCAAAGTATCAGGGAAAACTGCGATATTCTTTGTCCTTCTTAACAAAATGCCAGGTAAATCTCTTACCTCCTTACCCTCTCTCCACAGCTTCTGATTAGAAACATACACTGTTTTCTCAAGTTTGAGAAGGATTACTTAGAAAAAATAATTCCTCTCATCCCAAGTCCCTATAAATCTGTAAATCCCACTTCAATAATCTCTAATATTTTGCAGTCAAGGTGTGATTGATGCAAAATTTCAACTCCCTGCCTTGTTTGGGGGTGGGGGGCAAAGCGAAATCTGAAAAGCACAATTTGCTATTAATGTAATGTCAACCTGACAGCTTACATACCTAACCATTGGTCCCAGTCCTGGAACGAAGCTGTTGGACATGCTTGGACATGCTGAGTGACTGTATCTTCCTTTTACTTTAGTTAGATAGCTTAGACGCAAGCCAGAGCATCGAAAAATATGAGGCTGAACGGTACAAAAAGTCAAGGGAGACAGGTAGTTGCTGCCTGAGGGTGATTTAAAATTGCCTGAAATGAAACGGTATTCACAATCTACGGAGGATTAAAAGAGGAACTGTGCAAAATAAGCTCTACTTCCTTGTTAGAGATAGAGGCTTCACTGTTTTCCTGTTTCAGCTGTTAAACCTCTATCCTACATTAGACAACTTCTTCCCAAGCAGTTCAGGTTCTCAGGGCAGCAAGGCTCACCTTCAGTCACAGAAAAAACATGCTGACCATGGCAAGCACTTTGATACCATTAGAGCAGGAAAAAGATCACAGCTGAAAGACACTTCAAGAATCTGCTCT
This sequence comes from Sagittarius serpentarius, assembly GCA_034782735.1. Taxonomy (NCBI): domain Eukaryota; kingdom Metazoa; phylum Chordata; class Aves; order Accipitriformes; family Sagittariidae; genus Sagittarius; species Sagittarius serpentarius. Next base: position 5,353,656 of record JAVKLA010000027.1, read on the forward strand.
TAACCACCTTTTCACTATTAATTGTGGAAGAGAATATGGGGCACTCGTGATGTTGACCTCTGGACCCAGCTAGAAAGTAGCTGCTAAAAGGTCTCTGGCTGAAATCAGTGGCTTTTTTTTCTCTTTTCTTCTGTTTCTTAGAAGCCAATATCCATTGAGCAGTCACACTGGCTTGCTTCTAGCTGCTTGCTGATCCGGGACTTCCTATATGCAGCAGTAGTAGTAATCTGAACAAAATTTAGCTCCAATATAAAACATAAAATGTTTATACATAAATGCTTTATAAAGCATAAAAATATAAAGCACAGCTTTTCTGCCTCAAAGCTTATCCTCAAATAAAGTGTCTGCACCAACCTGCAAACTAGAGCTTCACATTAAAAGTAGATCTGACCCTTTGCATCTACTCCAGTTAGAAGACGAATGATGCTTCAAGCTCAAAGCCTGTATGTCTTAACTGAGTAATGAAAACTTCAAATTTAGACAATAAAGAATGTATCTACATCTTATTAATGGAGTCTCTTGACAGGTATTTGTATAATCTCAGGGTGTTTTTTGCCTGAATAGGTATCAGTTAAGTGACTGGCTAGTCAACTAATTGAACGCTAGATGAGTTCCTCCCTTTGTGAAGTAATATTTTAAACAAATAGTAGACTGATAAGATAGTAAAAAATTTTTATTACCATCATGCTAGTAATTCAGTAGTATGCTTATTTCTACGGTTGTATTTTGGGAGCAGCTGTTGGAAGTAATGGAATTATTCTGCAATAGAAGTGAAGCTAAGAAAGACGTTCCTCCAGCTACAACTATATCCCAGGGCAATCTTGAGGTGAGCTGTTGAAAACCAGTTAGCAGAATGCAGACAATATTTTTATTGAAAAATGTTGTTTATTTCTTTAAAAAGGTTAATTTTAGATAATCTTTAAGCTTTACAGTTTCCGAAACTGAACCCACAAATATTCCTATTTAAATGTAGATCAACTTATTTTTCTTTTTTTTATTTTTCTTCGTTTTTTTTTCCCCAAATTCAGATAAGACATATGAAAGTGGGACCTGCATTACACATTCAGTGATAGAATAATAATTCTTTATCATTTCCTGACTTCTGATTGAGCCTTATGTTTCTTTTAGAAAGCTATCCAGCTCTCATTAAAGACTGTTGCTGAAAAAGAATGCAACAACATTGTAAGTTGTTCAAACTATTCACTTTAAAATGTTAATTTTATACCTAGTCTGAACCTCACTAGCTGGGCTATATTCTGGGATTTGAAAGCATGCATATGATTTTTTGGGGGAATAATTTTTGAAATTTTTCATTTGGTGTGCTCCTTTTTTAGACCAGATGCATGGTTTTATCAGGTGGTATACTTGGTTTTAATGAAACTCTCGTCCAGTTTTGGTGACTCGTAGCTCAACATAGATGTACAAAAATGTTAAATGCAACACAGTTTTCCTCACATAGCAAAATTCTGCCAGACAAACTAAGTGGCTCGCCTGGCTCTGTACCAAGAAGAAATGGAGTGCCATAGAGTATATGATTCACTGCTCCTTTCTTGCATCCATGGATCAGACACACTGCAAATGTCATGACATACCAAAGTCTTCTAATTGCAATTTACTATGAGTCACCATTAGCAGATGTCTTGGGCAAAATGGCACTGACTTGTGTCATCAAAAATGTAGCATGGTATATTATGTACTTATTCAGATACAATAATTAGCTCACATTAATGCAGTATGCATTTTGGATTTTGTAGCAAAGGTTATTCAAGGCAGCAAATCTGAAAGGGATGTTTCTTTTTATTAGTGCTTCTGGCATGTTGCATTTTATTAAATTAGCTCAATAAAACTAATACCATCATAAAACTCTTATGTACTGTATCATGTGACTGTGATTTAAAGAACCAGTGGCAGATGCAAGTTTTTAAAAGGAGTCCTGTAGCATAACCTCTGGAGAATTATAGTCAGATACCAATGATAGACCACTAGTTATTACTTTTAGATGAAAGAGCTTTGATAATTTCCCTAGATACTGCTTAACTATGTAAATGTGCTGTGCATCTGCCAGGAAACCCACTCTCTGCTACCCTAAATTTCCCTGCCAATGAGAATGGAAATAGTTCAACCATCAGTGCTGAGGGGGACAGACCACTTTCAATATCCATTAGAGACAATATGCCAGACCTCTAAACTTTCACAGAGTTATCCTTTGAGAATATTCATACTCTCTGAATATTGTTTATTTCAGCACCCACTTTTACGCATCCTGAATAACTGCGTATCACTTCTGTGCCATGAAAGTAGTCCCAGGACTACAGTTATCCCATCCTCTTTCCCTTCTATTGCCACTCAGTCACTGAGTAAATTACATTGCAGTGTGAACTTTTCTTGTTATAGATATGTTGATTTATTTGATATGTCTTGGCACACTAATCGTCTTCAAAATCAAAAACAAGGAATATGCTATTGCATGATTCACTGGCTAACAGATGCACTATCCACACCTACTTCATACAAGGTACTTCTCCAAATATGCCAAATAATGCTAGATTTCCTGGCCTTCTTCCTGTTTCAAAGACAAGACATAGTTGAGACTCTTAATTCTTCTTAAAAAGTAGACTATAAAGTTCTTAAGAAGTAAAATATAGGCTCTTGTGGTGAGCATTAGCAATAGTATTGAATCACCATTTATATGAGGAGTAGAATCTCAAAGAAAAGAAGCTGACTGAACAAAACATGACATTTTAATTTCCTTCTTGAGCTTCAGTGCTCGCTGTTATGAGATTCATTTTCTTAGTAGGAGCACAAAACTTTAACTTCAGAAGCTTTTTTCTTTTTTTTTTAATAGTATGTTCTTACATTCTGCTATTTAAAAATGCACCAGGTTTTTTCAGTCACTTTGGAGGTCTAGAATTCTTCTTTCTACAAAAACACTTTGGAACATACAGAAAATTGAATTGATGCACACAATTACTGTGCTTTAGTACCACCCTGACCTTGCTGAGTAGTTAGAAGCCTGAGACATCCCTGAAAAGACATTGTTTACATGATTAACAGATAGGTACAGCTTAGGAAGGACAACTTGGAGTCCTCACTGACGGTTCTCCAAAACCACCATCTCAATGTTCAATGGCAGCCAAAATGGCCAGCCAAATGTTGGACAGGATCAGGAAGACTACTGAGAGCAAGAAAGAAGGCATCTTCTACATCTTGAGTACTGTGTGCTGTCCCGGTGCCTGTATTTCGAGAAGGCTATCAGAGAGTTAGTGAAAGCACAGGGAAAAGTAGATAAAATGGCTAAAGGGATGGAGTACACACCCATGAAGAAGAGCTAAAATGCTGGGAATCATAGGTTTGGAGGGCGAGGATGCGATCAAGGCATACAAAATCATGAAGGCAGTGTAGGAGAAGAATACAGAACTATTGCTCACAGAATCATTCTATAATAGCAGGTAGTCACTGAAACTAGTAGGAGTTTGTCTTAAGTAATAAGTGTCTTATTATCCTACATTTTCTAAAGCTTTTTTTCTAAAGCATTTTTTCCAGCATTCTTTTATCTTTGGAAGGTGTGATCTTGGTGGGAAAAAAACCCACAAAAATATCTGAGGACAAAATAAGATGTTATTAGAAGTCATTCAAATGAAAAGAAACAATTCTCCAAATACTTAGTGATAGGGAGGAATGTGAAAACTATAGAGCTTTAAGAATAACTAAGACTCAGAGGTAACTGAGGACAGAAACAGCACACAGGTATTGATGCCCCTCTGGACAAAGGGGCAAGCTGAAGGACCTCCTGAGGCTTTATCCAGACCTATTCCTCTATGATTCCCTAGGTAATTACGTGATCCAATTCAGGCTTCACGTGTACCTCATTCAGGTTCTTTCACTGCAATTGCACACACAGGAGCAGTTTAGTAAAGATTTGCCATCAATGAGCACAGCAAAACTCTGACAGCCTTACACAGTTTCACAGTAACAGTATATGCTGGATTAGTATATGAAAATTCAGGGTAACCTGAGCCTATTTAACTCATCAAGGTGTTATGATTAATTTTCAGTAACAAGTCGAACTTTACTGTGTCTGGTTTAATATCTAGCCAAATCTGAAGATTCAGCTAAAGTAACCAGGTAGCTGTTTTCTGCTGCTCCAGCAGAGGGAGGATTGAATTCCTTCCTTTTATTCTTCCAAGAGCTAGTGAAACTGCCAAGACCATAAGGTGTAGAGTCTGACATTAAAATGTCAGTATATATCCAGTTGTTACTATAAATGTGAGAAAATCAGATATAGTATTTCCTAAGATCAGTTAAAGGAAAAGAAACTAAAATTACATGGAACTTAATGATCTGACACTTTTAAATTCTATATGCATATGAATACAACACAATAGCTTTTCTTCTGGTTTTTTTTGAAGGAATCTTTTTTCTGCATGAGAAAAATGTATCCTGTACATCTGGCAGGCAGACCTCAAGTTGCTTTATGAAAGCTGAAATCATTTCTTGAATATATTTGACTCTTAACATCTTTAGCAGTATATTTCATGGATTCTTTTCAAATATTTCAGCAATGCATGTCTTGTTTGAATTTGCTGTGGAACAGCAGTGCCCGTTCTATCTTCTATTCAAAAATCCATCTGATTGCTGGCAGATTCAGGAATGTGCAGAGGCAAAGACCATTATTCCATGGAATGGCAATGCAGTCACTACAAATTGTCTTCTTGTGCTAAGTATGTGACAACATGAAAAAATAAGAGTTTTCTTTCATATGATAAATACCATTAAATTGCATATTTGAGTATTGGTTTACTGCTGACATTTGTAATAATAAGCAATCAGCTACATAATAGAAAAAATGCAAAACCACATTTTCTAAACCAAATACACTCAATCTATATTTTCTAGGTTGCTTTAATGGATATAAATATGTCTATATGTCTATATTGGATAGTTTCCGGGCTTGCTCAGACATTAGAGTTTTAGCAAGTTGAGAAATAAGTAGAAAACATACAGATTTTTCACAGCCTACAAAAGCTTACTCTAATTTTGCAAGCATGTCAATAGCCCTACTGAAATCACACGTGAGACTACTAACACATGTAAAGCTACTTGCAAGCGTAAATATTTGTTCAAGGAGACAGGGAATAGCTCTAGGTAAGTATTCTTCATGTAAACAAGCATGATAAGAATTGTCTGTGTTAGGAATCTTCTGCAAATAGCAAAGAGACTTAGGATGCCTCCATTGCCAATATCAGTAAACCTCCTTTAGCCTTTTCAGTGCTGAAGGATCTACGTAAAGACAATATTGTGATTGCTCTTTTAACATAATAGAGGCCATTGCTCATTTCATCAAATCAGAACTCTGACACGACTTTTTTTTCTTTTCTTTTGTTTTTTTCTTTTTCATTTTTTTTCAGTCCAGACAAGCTCAACACTGGAACAAAGCAGAACTTGTGACTGGAACTAGGGAGAGAGCAGCTGCGTGGAGCTTCGTTGCTGACTAGGGTTAAACCATGACAAGTAGCCTAATCAAGACAACATTCTAGTTAACAGTAAAATGTTGATGTTTCCAGAAATCATAGTTTCACGCCAAAATATACTGCAGTGCAGTTGTAGTCTAACCCTGCCTCTTAGCCTTTCCTTAGTTTTTAAGCTTTATGACACATGTAGCAACACGCGCAAGTTCATGAATGATTTTCTCTATGCCATTCTTCCACTTTGTAAATTCAGTCAAGAGTCACACAGTAGGGCAAAATGTTGTGCTGTGTAGTAAAACACTTTTTCCTTGCCACTGAGAAAGAAGGAACGTGCATCTGTCTAGGTTATTCTGCATTATTTTTATCAGCACATATCAAAGGGCTGTTATCAAACCTGAATATTTTTCCTTCACCATCATTCATATCAATGAGGAAGAAAACATATGGGTTTTGAAACTGTCAGATCTCATAAACTAGTTTTCTCTCTGGAGAGCCACATGGAATAATTCCAAGACCAAATATGCCTCTTTTTAATTAGGTTAGGTCCCAGATACTATATTTCTATCATATTCTGTCAGAATGCTGGCTTCTGTGCCTGAATTTCTTTGTCACAAAAAGATATACCTTTGTGTAGCCAGAATTGTCAGTGGGGACTGCTTTATCTGCAAGATGAGAGATGGCCTTACCTAGTCCCCTGGAGAATGAATAATGTGCTCTCCAAGAAGCCATTTGCTCTTCCAAGAAGGGTCCCTAATTTGAATGAGGTGCTTTTGTCTCTAAGAATTTCTGGATACAGAGAATCTGAAAGAAAAAAAGGTGATTCTGGGAAGAGTGTGATGTGTCTTCCTTTTGTATATTTCAAAGGCAAGAATGCTAAAAAAATACTACAACTGAATACTCTCTTCAGTGACTTACTGTAGTTATTTACCTCTGAAACAGAATTGGGGATAGTTACGAAAGAAACAGGCCTTAATGATCCTTCACGGCCTTGCTAAGTATTTTTGAAAGCTGGTGATGCTGCTGTACTTAAGACCATGAGAAAGGTCCAGCTGGGTCATGTCATTCTGGCTCATGATCCCGTTCCTGAGGGGAAATACCTAAGGCAGAGAACAGGCAGGCTAAGCCTAACATGATACTTTTCCCTCATGCTCTCCCAGTCTCCAAACTTTTCAGCTTAGGTATCTTCCTGTGTCAGGTATGGTAGTACTTGGTAATTCTCAATAGATTCTCTGGGATGTATTTGTCCAGCTTCCTCTTGAAGCCAGGCAAATTTTTAGCATCCATAGCATCCTTTGGTGTAGAGTTCCACGGATCTGCTACCTGTTCAGTGCCTATCTCAATGTTCATAATGGAATACATAGATGCAGTATTAACTGCATCTCAGAATGTCTAAAATAAGAAAGGGAAATAAAAGAGGTTTTCTAACATCTTTACAAATCTCTAAGCTAACAACAGATGCATAGCTGATGTAGCATCCTGTTTAAGGAATTTTATTTAGCCTGACTTGCAATCAAGAAAGTCAGTAAATGCTTCCGCAACTTCAGAGCTGAACTTACCATCTTTAGCAAAAAAGTAGTACCGTCTTCACTAATCCTCCACTGGTACCAGATTACTACTTTGGAAAGCCTTAAGGCATCTAGATTAAGCAGCATGTATAGAAAGCTTTACTTGAGTTAAATCCCTTACTTTTTTTTAGTTATTTGTATAAAAATGTACAGTCATTGCAGAAACTTCTGTGTTATTAAAAGCAACCAGTTGGGCACAGAGAAATTCATTGAGACTCAGGCTTCACAGAAAAACTGGACTAAGTCGACTAAGTGCAAAAAGTAAGAAAAGATTTCCAGCCACCCTGAATATCTTCATTTAGCGTCATACGTAAAGCCAATACTGAAGGAACCTCATAAATTCATGCTGTAGATCCTGTGGTGTATCAACATGCTATGTAGATTTTTTTTTATGCATGTGTGTATGCTCGTGTATGTGATTAAGTAATAGCTGGCAGCAAGAGTTTGACAGGAACAGGCAAGTTAGTTGCTGACTAATGACTCACAAATAACTAGTTACCCTTGGAGGTCTTCTGGCTGTTTTTATAGGTTGTAAGATTTTTGGCCCAAAGACACCGTCAGTGCCTCTTGAGCAATGGAGGCCATAGAACTGCTTGAAGTAATTCTCGCAGAAAAGAAAGTAAATAACATGTAAAAGGAAACACTGTTTTTCAGAAAATATTGTGTCTTCAGTTTAAATACACACGACAGAGAAGCCACACAGACCTTTGTAAAATATTTCAAGCATTATCACGCTTCCGATTAAACCAACGCTTTTTCCAATCCTAAATTTGTTTAGCATCTGCTTCTAATTTTTGTCTTGTTATTTCTTTGTCTGCTAAATGACAGAACCTTTCACACTCAAATATTGTCTTAAGACTGGGAGTGTAAGAAAATAAATGCTCCTTTGGTTTAAAAGATGAGGGATTTTTCTAAACAAATAGCCACCATTAGATGTTACGTAGAAAGGCATTTGAAACTGTAAACATGGCACATTTGTGATTTTGATTATAATCTGTAGAAGTGAGAAGGAGAAATGTTCATTTACCTCCTTCGTAAGTACTTGGTCTATGTACCTTATCATACAGTAAAACATAATGCAGCCTGGTTCACCATGGTACGCTGCCTGGCCCTCATTCTACTCCCAGGTGAGGAAGCTCCTCTGGGAACAGGAACCTCCTCCCGTAATTGCAGAGTGATGAGTTCTAACCAAATGCAGCTTCAGAAATTATTTTTTCGCAGCCCAAAGTACGTAGGGGTAAGTCTTGCTCATCTGCATTATCTCTACATTGAAGAATTCAGACAAGAGCATAAAAACCAGCTGTAAAGGTAAAAAACCTTGATCACTCTTGAGATAGGTTAAGATATAAAACTTTCATTAAGATTGATTTTGGACTTTGCTGCTCTTTGAGTTAATTAATTAAAAGCAGAAACAGCTGAAAGATACATATTAATATTAATACCCTATTAGAAAGAACTTCCTTCAGTCAACAGAAGAGAATGAACCAAGGAGACCTTTCCTAAAATATATGACTTGGCCTTCAGGCCCTTTCACAGCACTTCTTTTAACACTGCTGGCTGAGAAAAGGAGTGCCTTTCACACTCTCCTGTTAGAGGATCAGCAGCCCTCACGTGCTATTAATTCATGCCCTGTTTTTGCAATGATCCTCTTGTTCATTAGGAATGCTCTGCAGTGTTGAACCTAGACCAGCTACACCGTGATAACAGCCTCAGCTTTGAGTGGCATGAAAATAGATAACCTCTAGTATCAGCGCATCATAATGAATGCATGCATGTTCTGAAATTACTCCCATCGTATTTCACATCCGATTATATACGTTGAAATTGGAACAGGCTCAGGACAGCGATGTTTATGCAGTCAAACTCAGTGAATAGGAATATAATGCAGTATTGAATGCAGGCAATGTTGGAAGGCATCCTCAAGGCTCACCTATCTTTCTGTGTTCTTTGTCTTTAAGGAAATAAGATTGGATGCTTTTCATTCACTGTTGAGAGTATTTATTTCCACAGCTGATGAAAAGCTGTGATTTTCATGGCTAAGAAAATCTGAATCACAACATTTTTTGCGTATCGATATCAAAACCTACATAATATGTTTTTCTCCTAAGAATTCCCCTTGTTTCAATAGTGCTAAGGTCTGTGTGTATCAGGAGAGGAAATAAAGGGAAATTCAATCCAAAATTATTTTTTCGGTAAATTATTTAATTCATAATTTAAGGTAAATTAAATTTGATTTGACTGTAACTGTAATTTCAAACCTACTTATATTTATGCCATAGTTGTAGCTTTTTAGGTTCATGGTAGGAGCCCTACAGTAAATCAGAGAAAAAAAGAGACAGAATTGTTTCATGGATTTATATGGCTTTCTTTATGCTAACATTACATTTTGTTTTTTAGCAATAAACATTATATACTTTGAGCAAGGAAAGCGTATCCAAGGAAGACAGAGAGGTTCAGCCTGGGGCGCTGTCAAAGTGTGCTTCCCTCGCGAGAGATTTGAGGGAACAAGAAGGAGATAAACGGAACCGTCACGGGGACCTGCCGAACACACAGGTCCGTGAGAAAAGCAGCTTACGTTACAGCGCGGGGTCTCAAAGCCTCCTGTGTGGTAGCTCCTCTCCCAGCATCCCAGCACCCTCTGCCCAAAGGAGCGCGGGGCTGGCCACAGGTCCTGCCGCCGCTCCTTCGTAAGAGACACGAATGTCACTGCAGCTGGAGAGGGTGATTACCCCAAGGGCATCAGTGGGACAGAAAAAAGTCTAGCCATAGTGCAGGCCATTCAGCGAAATGGGCACTTGCGGCACAGAGGTGAGGGGCTGCGGCAGGAGGGGGCCGCAGCGCGGAGGGGAGCCAGGCCCTCTGGGCACCTCCTGCTCCCTCCGCTTTGCTCAAAAGTCTTTGCCCCTTCCCCATCCGCTCTCTGCTGCTTTCTCTGTCTCACTGCTCGGTGAAGAACAAAGCTGTAGATTATGAGCATGTATAAGCCTCAGTGTGGGGTTTTTTAACGCCTTCTTAAAATATGGTTTTGTGTGAGGAACGCTGTTTGTTTCATCTAAAGAACGCGGTTTTAAACTTCTGGCACATACAAGTATTTGAATTAATCCTTTCTCAGCTGGACGAGGAAATGCTCTTTCGTGCTTCTCAAACATATTCAGTACGAGCCATTGCTCAAAGGAACAGTTATTTCCTTCTCAGGCTTTTATATGTGTCCCAAGAGGTCATAGTTATTCTGTGTATGTGTGTGTGTGCGCGCATGTGCGTGCATGTGTTTAACCACTTAAAAAAAAAAAAAAAAGGCAGCCTAGTGCTGGCGTCTTTATCGTAATATCAGCCTTACTGCTAGCCTTTGGAATGACACCGGTGCTTTTTGAACACAGTTTATTTTGCGCACCAAGCTGCATAGAGAAATATCTGAGCTAAAAAACTTCTTAGCCGTATTTAGTGGCCATAAACTCTCCTTTGCTCTCAGCCTCTACATGTTCACTCTTTCTTGTACGAAGTATGATTTAGTCCTCTCTTCTCTTGTCAGATTACTGGTGTTTTCTCACCTCTTCTGGCTCACAAGGTCTATCAGGTCCCCTCCTGAAACAAGGATGAATCCTTTTACGCGACAACCCACCTGCCTTTAAAAATCACACCTGCAGCCTGATGCTCGGTGGCACTCTGATGGTTTTATGACTTCCACAAAGGGTTCTGCTGTCTTGAGAATTTTAAACTGATGTAACTGTACTGACATTAATGGAGTTGCTCCTGGTTTATGCTTCAGTAAGTAACAATAGACATAGACCCAATTTATTTAAAAGACATGTAAACCAGAGAACTGCTTACATTAGAGGCTTTGCCAAATGCTGATTTGAGTGGCCAAACTGTGATTGCTTCATTAACCTGTGACAATAACTTTAGATCACCATAACTAACTTCACTGTAAAGTTAACTTATTCCACAGAAGTGACTCAATGAACTGAAGAATCAAAACTCAAGTCTATAACTCAGATTTATTAAGTCTACTCAGGAGTCTAACAGGAGCAGATACACGACTAGTGTTAAATAGGATAACTACTAAAAACAATGGAACATTTTCAGTTAAACTAGGTAAGATGCGGCTCCATAAAAGGGTGTTCTATTCTCTATTAGACTCGTATGAGCACTCAAAATATACAGAAGGTTTCTTTTTAAAATTCTGTACTGTAAAGGTTTTTGGTATCAGGAAAAATATCATTGCAGTTCACACAGACAGAATTTCTCCAGTGCTTTCTTATAGAGACTACCTCTAGACAGTGCAAAATACAAAATGTTTTGCTCATCTGGAACTCAGAAGTGTAGAAATGTCCAATAATGAAAAACAGTGATTTTTTTTTTAATATTAACTAAATATTGTGATGCTTGATATAAAGTTTGGTTTTGATTCAGGCTTACTAATGGAAATGAAAATCCCTCCTAAATGAGGGGCAAATGAGGCGAAATGAAAGAGCGGGAAATCATACTCAATTTTCTTCTGTGAACTGATACAGAGACAGAATTAGAGATAACCACAGCAGCAGTGAAAACTTATCAGAACTTTTCCTTGCATTCTCTGTAACTCTGTATGAAAATCCCCAAACTGCATTAAGGTTTCAAATCAGACAATGCCCGTGAAGGTTAGAGATTTCTGGGAAAATATCTCTGTACAGTGGAGTGGCATTAAGAAGTGATCTAACAAAGACAAGCTGATGCTGCATGTTCCAATTACCAAGAGCTGTTATCAGGACTTTTTGCAAAGCTCTTAGATTTCTTGATAAATAAGAGAGACACAATGCTATGTGTTATTGTTATGGTTAATGACATTGATTTCTTGGCATGACAGCCAGAGAGATACAAAGACAGACTGAACTATATGCAATGTCTGCTTTTTTTAGTGCTAGCATTTTGAACTATTCCATTTTTTTTTTATAGATAGAATAAAATGAAACAGCTTCTGAATTATCCTTATCTTTTAACCAAAGTGTAGTTTCAAAAAAAAGATAGATAGTTCTGTTTGGAAGGCTTAGTGTGGTTAAAGGAAAATTTCTTTACTGCTTGCACATTTAACTCTATTTTGCTTGTTCAAATCAGAATGATATTCCAATATGAAAATTTCTTCAACTGTCAAGAAAAAGGCAGAGAATTTCTGCCTACAGCCCAAATAAAGCATATTCTTTGTGGCTGGAATCAGTGATGTTTTGGTCTGTTCAAAGGATCTCCGTGCTGCTCAGGACAGTTTTGAATGCACTGACTTCAACAGGCCAGCCAGAAGTGACATCTGCCATTTAATGGCAGTTAAATAAAACGTTGAACACCTTACCAGAAAATGAATGTCAGCGTAAAGATTTTCTGCTTCACCAGTGGAATGTTCTTTTTCTTCGGCTTTTCCTTTTCCTTCCACTTGCTTTGTTTCTGTCTATGCATTAAGTGCCCTGAATGCTGCTTGGATTTGTTCAGCTATGTGTTTGTTATTGTCTTTTGACTTCTGAAGAAAGGATATTAAGATGGGCAGTATAGAAATAAATAAAATAGGATTCTAGACAGCTACATCCAAAAATCCTCTTATGGATTATGGATTCTTATTTCCTAAACACAATAGCTGAGATTCTATATCGCATGCTTCTAAAAAACAAGCACTTCACAGCCTTTTGGGACAAAAGAGAGCTAGACTGATGTTAAGCTTGTCTTACGATTTTTCTCTGGGTTAGATATTGGTCCTGCTAGTGTTTCAAAAAGCCGCAGGAGACAAGTAGCCTTTCTGTCTGTCTGGTGGGATGCAGCGCTGTGTGGACTCTCTGCTGCCCCACATAACCTGCCCTGGCTTCACTTGGGTGTTCTTACCCTTAGCAGGTTGCTAACATCAGGTTTACACAAGGATTTCTTTCCCTCAGTTCCTGAGCTAAAATCAGCCTGTCCAAAACCAGCTGGAGAATTAGAGAACACGTAGACCATGTAGACCTTCAGCCTGACAAGATAAAGGGTAACATGGGGTAAAAATTTTAGTAATTTTTTTAAAAAAGGACAGTTTGTTAATACAGTTGTGTTAATACTATCTGTATCTCCTCTGTTCTCAATCTATTCAGGGTCTAGAGACCTTTAAGAGTTCCTTGATCTTTTTTTTTGGCACAGTCCTTCTGCACGGTCTGATTTGAGTCAGAAAAAACCAAACCTTTGGCCCACCCAACAGATAAAAGCTTAAACAAATAAATAGACCCTATAATATGACTTGAACGAAGCAGGTGCAGTCAAACTGCAGAAAAGTAGATTACAGTGATGAAGGTTCTCCAGCGACATTATAAAATTTCAGCTGAAATAAATAAATATGGGAACTGTCAGTCTGAGAAGCCCAGTTTATTCTACTTGTCAGTGTTGAGAACAAATGAAAGAGAGAAAGAAGTCTCTAAGAAATGAAAAAGTTAGACCATAAATGGAAAAAATCTTCCCCCAACTTGCAACTTGAAAAGAATGCCATTCCCTGTGAAATATGCATATATCATGTATCAGTCAAGAAAAAAGAGTGGAAAGGCAGCTAGTTAAAGTTGCTGGGATGCCTTTTGACTAAATAACTGCCAACATTAAACACTGACAATTTTAAATTAGGAGAATTAAAAGATTACATTAAAAAAAGTTACTAAACTTCGTATCTCATCCTATGTGTTAAAAAAAACCATTTTATCCTGGAACCACTGGAACTGATGAATCAAGTTCAGCATGAAAGCTATGATACTTCTTTGATCACCTATAAAAGAGTTGATCAGAACCAGAAGACTGATATTTTCTTAGTTACATCATGTTTTACAGATAATTGACTAACTGAACATCTGTCATTATTGCATCAACCGTTAGTGACAAACAGGTAAAAACAGTTTAAAATAGTTCCCAACTGCACACATCTATGTCAGAATTAGGGGCTTTATGCACACTCATTTAGCTACTTGCTTTCTCTCCAAAACAAAAATGCTGGGAAGCTGCAAAACTTAGAATATTTTCCCTTCTCATTTTACGTGGTTAATTTCATTTGGGCAGAGATGTTAACTATCTGCCTAAAAATTATTAGGCCTTATTCCCCAGTAAGTTTTTGGCTGATATGCACCACTTCACCAATGCAACTGTAAGCTCAGTTTAATGGATGCTTTAAACATCCAATGTATACAGACACTTTATACTGCGAAAGTAACGCAAACCAGCAAAATACATGTTTTTCTCCACCGCCATTGACTTTAACAAAGATCTGCTGATTTACACCTTCTGAACATTTGGCAACTCTGCCCATGTAGAGTACTGTGTCCAGTTCTAGGGCCCTCAACACAAGAAGGATATGGAAATGTTAGAATGAGTCCAGAGGAGGACCACGAGGATGATCCGAGGGCTGGAGCACCTCTCCTATGAAGACAGGCTGAGAGAGTTGGGGTTGTTCAGCCTGGAGAAGAGAAGGCTCCGGGGAGACCTTATTGCGGCCTTCCAATACCTAAAGGGGGCTTACAGGAAAGTGGGAGAGGGACTTTTTACAAGGGCATGTGGTGATAGGACAAGGGGTAATGGAGTTAAACTGAAAAAAGGTAGATTTAGATTAGATATTAGGAAAAAAACTTCTTCTGGTGAGGGCGGTGAGGCGCTGGAACAGGTTGCCCAGAGAAGAAGTTGTGGATGCCCTGCTCCCTGGAAGTGTTCTAGGCCAGGTTGGATGGGGCTTTGAGCAACCTGGTCTAGTGGAAGGTGTCCCTGCCCATGGCAGGGGGGGTTGGAACTAAGTGATCTTTAAGGTCCCTTCCAACCCAAACCATTCTATCATTCTATGATTCTATGATTCTATGTTTACAGAAACATGCTGCTAGGAACCTAGACCATGAAGATCCTACCTTAAAGAAAGTAAAACTTCGACAAGCAAATACCCTTATTATTATGTATTGTTGAAAGCTAAAACCAGTCAAACTTCTTTCCCATTACATTGTGTTCCTCTGTTTTTAATTTTTTATTTGATTTCAAACACTATTGACAATGAATGTAAGTAACAGTGCTCAGTTTATTTAACTTCACCTTCCTTTTACAATTATGTTTCTATTAGTAGTGGCTCTTCTATTTGCTGCCACAGGCAAGCTATTTGTTTTTACACTACTTGTGCAGTTCATTATTTTCTCTGAAATTAAAACCAAGGACATGCACTCTGGATTCTCTGATTCACCGTCAGAATGATTTTCTTGACTCTTTTGCTGCCAATTATATTTTAACATTTATTATTAACTTCTTAAAATTATTTTTATTATTCACTTCTCTACTACACATGACGTCCTGTGCAGTCCTACTTAAACAAGTAAACAAACAAATCTCAAAAGTCTTTTCTTTGGATTCTTCCCTGGACATCTTCTACAATCTCAGAATTGCTTCTTCCCTTTATCACTAACTTGCATAAGTGAAGTCACAGAAATGGGCAAACTGTGCCAGTAGCCAGCTTTCCAATCAAATCAGCTGAAAGCTACAGTGTTCATCCCCAAAAACCTGATGACTCAGAAATGAAGCCCTTACTTCAAACAATGTTCTTCAAGAAGCTTTTCTATATTAGATCCAGAAGGAATTTAATTTCAGATGTCTCACATTCTTAACTGCTTGAAAAGAGCCTTCTAGGGCATTTTTTTACTGCATGAGAAGGACAGATATTTTGAGCTTTTCAGCAGAACAGGGGCTGGGAAGAGGTTTGTTTCCCTCACACACTGCATAAACACAGACTCAGAAATTTTAGTTCTTGAGTTTGTCACACTTCAGATTTTAAAATGCCAACAAGGACAACACTACAAATGTTTCTTGTTGTCTATTGCAAGTGATACTTACTTTGGATTTTGGAATAATAAGGAATATGAAGCATCTGGTCTTCTTTGGATCATGAATGCACAATTACTCAAAATCTCAGACTAAAGAATAACAGCACAGGGTAGGAAGCATAATCTCAAATCTGAATGTTTTCCTTAAAGACTAAATTATTAAGGGCTAATTATGACACATCTGTTCATATTGTATAGTACTAGTCTTAATGAGAAATCAGAGGAAAATTATAAAAGTTGTACTGGAATTACATACTACCTATTCTGAGTAAGATGGCAGAACCTGATCCCTATATTTTTAACATATTTGTCTCACTAAGTGGTAGCATTTATCTAGCTACCTTGCTTATTGGTTAAACTGAGGGGAATACATACCTTCAGCTGTGACCTAGTCCAGCTGTTTTAACCTGAGATTTATAGCTTGGACACACCAATTATTCAGTTTTATTTTTTCCTCAATAGAAATTCCACTATTTTATAAATTATTATAAATACTACCAAAAATCCATGTGAGTGTAACTATTTTATAATTTAAACACTCTGCATGGCAGGTGTGATATTTAATAGACTTTGTTGGATTCTATCATAAAGGTCTACATTTTTGCTCTGAATCCGAAAAAAAATAAAACCACATTTTCAGATTCCAAGAGGTATCTTTTATTTTTGTTATAAATACCACGTTGTCTTGGTATTAAGGAAATGGTGCCCAGCATCAAAGCTCCTCAGAATGTTTGAGCTCCTAAATAAATCAATGAGTCTTTTCTATTTGTCACCATATAAATGTCATGCCAGGCCCTCTTTTCGCTTACATAGCTTTAGCAACTAATGTACCAAATATTTATTTTATATTATAACCATGCAAAAAAAAGTATATGAAACCCTCACACTGAGCCTTGCTTCCTGTAGGAAGAAATGTGATGTACATCGTGTGGAGTTAAAAGAAATAAGCATATTCAAGTCTACATTTCAGAAGTTTATTCAGAAGTTTCAGTTTATTAACATTGCTTCACACTGAGAAAAAAGGCTTGTTAGGATGGTAGGGACAAATTAGAAAAGAGATGGGTTTCTAGCATATGAACTGCTCATTGCATTTTTAAAAAAATAATTTAACTCAGTAGCATAGAGAGAGAACATAAACAATCGGTCCCAACCACAAAAAAAAAATAAAAAATCACCTGAACAGAGAGGCTCCTGACCTATTGTAATATGCAGACTGCATGTCAGAACATTCACCCTTGAATTTCAAGCCACTCTCATGCTACTTTAACCATCTTTTTTCTTGCAATTTACCCTTTGATGTCACAGACACCTGCTGTCACATACATTAACACCACGGCAAATATAAGAAGGCGGCATGTGTTCAGTGAGGTCAAAGTGAAAAGATAGGTTCTCAGACGTGTGCAAGCTAGGGAAGTATCAGTGAGTGTGTTGATAGCGGAAATACCTGAAATTTGAGACTTTATTTTTGTGCATTGAAAACAAGGCAGATTGCAAGCATAACTGCTTCATAACCAAAGTTACCCCTTTCCCTGGTTTTTAATAGCACTTAATTATGCTTCCAGGACATCAAGTAGGAGATAAGATTTAAAAAATGTCTTATTCTATTGCATAATAGACCACTTGGAGCCATTACGGTCTATATGAGGTCAATAATACCCATTCTGAAACTCAGCAAATAAATATTTATAAATGAGAAAGAAACATTGCTCCTTGGAGTCTATCAATAATTCATATTTTAGAAGGCCTTAAATACATGATAAACCATAATGGCTCCAATGGAACAGTCAACTCTCATAAACTTCTAGGAGGAATTATTTTTTTATTTCATGTAAACTTCCATTACAATTCTATAGTAGAGGAACCATGTATTAAAATAGCTCTGTAAAAGTGATACTATAGATGTGTATGGTTAAGACTAACACTCTGTGGCTAGGGATAAAATGCCATTTGGGGTAGGGAATATGGGTTTCTACTTTTTATGCTATTACAAATGTACAAAGTGCTTAGCAATTGCCTTTATTGCTAATAATAATTATTGTTAGTTGCCTTGCAGCTGCATTGAAGAAGTCCCCAGTGCACTAAATGCCATACAGAACAAAGAAAACCTTAATATGCATGCAACAGTTGTGTTTTTTAAACGGAAAAACATAAACCCTTTGAGCTGCATGGCATGAAAACATTAAATAGGCATGAAAATGCTTAGACCAATCTATCTTTATCCTGTAAGAAAAGAATTATATATGCAAATTTTACTCCTAACTGAAGTAGTTACACCTGTGCAACGTCTGCTTGCAGACAAGGACTGAGAGGTGGTTCCCATGCTGCTTATGGTTTTGCCAGGTAAGACAAACATAAGGTAAAGCCAAGAAAATGAGAGACACATGAGGAGGTGAAATGACTTTCACATATTAACACAGCAGGTTAATAATGACAGCAATGAATCATTAACAACTAGGGAAAATATGTGAAATCCTTACTGCCATGTATGCAGAACCCCAGACTTACACTGTTCACTTAACAACATGGAGTGAATTGATGAGTTTCAGCCTTTAACTCTGCATTTTCCTTCTGTGTCTATACTATCAATTCACGCTGACTTAGCGAAGCATGATACTGTGATACTTCCTCTGCGACTCTATCCAGTGTTGCTGGAGAATAATTTAGGTAACGAGACCTCCTCATGAAGCAGATCAGGGCATCAGCAGCACTGAATCATAACCAGAGGGAAAAAAGAAATTTTTTATTATCAGGCACTGCCTGAAGTCCATGCCTGCTTCTTTCTCTCCAGAAAGCTTCTAGAAGAATGAGACCTCCCAAGATCTCTCTATATGACAGATGCAGTTGTTATTACATTTTACTTAACTAAAAAAGAAAAAAACAATCAAAAATGTTCAAGTAAAATCTAAACTGTTGGGTAGTATACTTAGTTTGGAAAAGGATGTTTAAAGAAATTCTCCTGATTTACTCCAGTAGCAGTCTGGGATTTTGTTGGCTTTGGGAAGTTCTTCCCCATTTCAACCAGCATTAACAAAAACAAGTTTTACCTTAGGTAATCCCGTAATGAAGGGAAGGCATACACACACAGAGAAGCAAAAGTCAACATGTTTGCTTAAAGGAGAGATGAAATCCTTGCTCACAGGGCGCAGCAGCTCAGCAAACAGGTGAAGGAGCAAACTACATGAAGACGTTCTCCTCACTTTGAACTTCCCCATGCTCTTCTTCCACATCGGCCAGAGTGCCTGCAGGAGGAAGCCCCAGAGGAACCAGCCACACAACGTGGCAAAATGGAACACTTAAAATTATTTTCCTGCTAAAGAGGTGATTCTTCTGAAAGAACAACCAGCTTAGTCACAGAAGGTCTGTGCACCGTTGGCCCTTGTTTTTTCTGGCCACCTCTCCGGGGACGTCCACCCCTGCGCCCCTGCCCGAGAGCACGGCCGAAGCTCGGGCCTGAGCCGCCAGCCGCAGCTGAGCTAGGCCAAGGGCAGGCGGGGGCCAGTGCTGCCCCAGGCTGCTCCTGGCTTGCTGCCTGCCCTTCCTGCCCGGAGCTGGGACCTGCCCTCCCCCTCCTGCTTGTCTGCTGGTCACCGGGCCGTCGGTGGGACCTGTCATTGCCAGGAGCCCTGCTCTTCTGGCCCTACTTGGGTGCCGGGGGGTGGTGCCCTCTTTGGAGGGAGCATCACCCCTACTTGTGCTGTGGTTACCCCTGGCTCTAGCTTGTCTTCCCGCCAAGAGCTGCCCCCTGACCAGTGCCAGCCAGCTTCGATCTACGGAGAGGTGAAGGAAAGAAACAGGATAGTGGAAAGAAACAGAACAAAAGCTGCGGTTGCACCTTCCAAGTGCAAGAATCACAAGATTAGGAAGAAGCAAGTGGGAACCGCAGCTCCTGCAGTCCTTTGAGGCTTATTCCAGGCCACTCCCCTTCACCTGCATGATAATAAGACACACGCAAGTACCTCCAGTCAGTGTAGATTGAGAACAAGACCACTGACAGGACAACCCCCACTTTACTCTCTTTCAGTAGTTTTTGGAGTAGGAAGCAATTATGTTGCCTTAATATTTCCTGGTTTTAAGATGTCTGTTGACTTTAATTAACCTTCCCTTAGGCTCACAAACATAACAAACACTACTCCTAAAAGCAAATAAAATGACTGTGTTCCATGGGATTTTCAAGGCATTTCTAGCTCCTAAAGATACAAATAAAGGTTTTAGTAGGCAGCTTTTAAAGAGATATGTGCTATTACAATATTTCGCTAATATTTCGTTGATCCGGCTAACCAATAGTTCAACATCATTAAGGTCCATGCTGTAAGCATGCTGTAAAATTATAAAATTAATTAAGCTAGCATGAGTTTTGCAGAACGATTATATTGTATTTTCCTTGATCTTTATGTGCTGTTTACATAGTTACAGTCTTCAAGCAGAACACTTTGAACTTGAGAAAGTAATTTCCACTAGATATATGAAAACTTAGCTGGCGGTACAATTTGCCTTCCTAAAAATACTGCAATGTAGCTGATCACAGAATTTTTCCAGCAGTCCAACTCCTGCAGAAAAAGGTTTCTGGGTTTGGAAGTAATTCAGAAAAGAAGTAAAATTAATAAAGCATAGGGATATGAGTCCTTTCTGAAAGCCAAGTCTGCACATAGACAGCCTTAACATCTCTAACAAAATGAAATGTTGACAAGATAAAGTTGCACTGCCATATATTAGCATTAGAGCTACAAATGTTCTTAAATGCAGTCTTTCCTGAAATGTTACTAGCAGCCGGCAATGTAACAGTAGTTAGTACACAGTATTCATCTATAATGTTTTTTTTTCACATGGCTTTAGCAGAGAAATCTTGCATAAAAATGATTCTAAATTACAGTTTATGCCATTCAGCAATGTAAATGAACTGAGATATAAAGTTAGTCAGAGTCATTTAGTTTTTCTACAGATTGCTGCAACAAAATAATCCTTGTGCTATCAAGTGGAGTGTAAATGGGACTACCTGAGTCATAACTAACACTGATTTCCTATGTTTTGATCAAATGCATGGAGTTATTCCAGCAGTATAGCCAGAAGCAAACAAAGGAAAAAGAAACTTACTTAATATTTGGGCAGTCTTTAGTGGTTCTACAAAAGCAGTTGGGTAATTGTATTAAACATTTTTGTTTGCCACTGCACATCTGGATTATACATGAGAATTCTTTTAAGATCAAATAATTGAATAAGATCATAGGTTTTGCTCAATACAGCATCATAAACCAAAATTTCAAGTATCACTAACATTCTGGCTGTACACACCATTCTTACTTCTCAGAGAAGTTAACTTGAGTGCTCACGCTGCAGTATTTTTCACTGACAGATCTAGATAGCCTGCAGGTTTTCTTAAGCTGTAGCTCAACTGATAACTCTCCTGAGTTTTTTGCTTCTCATTTACTAGTTCTCTTGCAATAGCTGCCAGTGTATTAATAAAGTAGCCCTACTGATGCTGAACAACTGTGCATATCAGAGTAAAATATGGTTGCTCCACCCTATCTTTTATTTATCTGCTCTCAGAATTGCTTGAGCATGAAGGGAGTATAGTCTCTGAAGATCCTTCCTGTTTTTCTGTTTCAGAGGGCAGGGCCAGCATGCTGGATGCTTCTTGTTTACCGGCAAAAAGCTGCATGAAATACTTTGTCTCAGTCTTTAGTGCTTCTACCTAGACAACATTCGATCTGGAAGTACCGTTAATCTGAACTATTCCTCCTTGTACTTCAGTTTCAGGGACAGCACAAACCACACAGTTTAATGTAAACCTCCCAGACCCCTTGACTAGGATTATCCGATAATCTTCTTCAATCTGCAAGTTTGACCTCTGTGATGGGTCCACTATTGCTAATGGAGCTGACCTGCCAAAATCCCATGCTCTTTGTATGTCTCATGGATGAGTTTGGCCTGAAAAGGACTCTACCTCTATGCAGTATTGTTCCCCACACCCTAGGATCCTTTAGTGAGCCATGCTTTAAATGGCTTTTTTTCATATTTTTCCAATAACCTTATTGAGATCATATTTTGAAATGTGCAAAGGCAATAATAAGACTTGCTTCTGAGATGCACACTCAGAGAGCAGTACTGAAAAGGTTAACATTCCCAGTTAAAGCAATTAGATGTTTTATTTATATTTTGGGGATTAAGCAAGCAATTCAGGCATTGTAACAAATCAAGCTGACAAGTCCTATTCACATAAATGACAACGTGCAGACAAAAATTAGATTAATTTCCAAAATAACAATAATTCCTTTACCCAGAATGCCATATTTATGGAAAGTGTTCAGAACATTGCTTCCAATTATTTCCAACTTTGCAACAAATTATTACAGAATAACCTTTTCTTTATAAAATTACCCTGTTTTGATGACTCATTGCACCTTTTCATTCTTTGTATGAATGGACCTTCTTCATTACGTAGACACAGAAGGGATGCGATTGCAAAACAAAAGCAAGACAGAAGGGAAAGAAATAGTTTCCTTCCTAATGTAGCAACACATTTATGAAAACTTCGCTGAATTAATGTAGCTGCAGGGTTCATAATAACCTATGTGCACTTATGCCTTGCCAGATGATGCATAGGTTATTTCCCTGGAATTAAGCAGTCATGCATATTTACCTCATGGTAGTATCTTCTGACAGACAAATATGCATATATACAAATACACTTACAATCATGCATGAAGAAGTCTGAAAATTAATTAATCTAGGGTTTTTCAATAAGAAGAAAAAGAAATTAAAGAAAATGGTCATACAATATAGTAAGTAAAAGTGGTCAACGTAGCAATAGTTAGGAAATGGCAGGGCAAGGTCCAGCTGTTTCCTTATAAACAGCTCTTTGGTTGTTGATTGTTCGTTCAGTTTTCAGTCACAGAATTTTGGGGTTGTTAGATTGCTGGTACTCAGATGCCAGCTGATGGTGATCACACTAAAAAGTACCAGGGTCAACTTTGTATCACTGATACCTAGCTGCTGCAGAGTTACATTAGCTTTGCTTTTAGATCTGGCCCCTGCTGTCCAAAGCCTTTTAAACATTAGGTTATTACAATGCATAATTTATCACTATAGATTAAGGTTATTCATACACAGAAGACAAAAGACCAAGCAGGGTGCTTGTCTAGGGGGATATGCTGAGTTGTTGGTCATCGTCTCCCTAGTCCTAAGTCAGAGAGAGACCTGATTATTCAAGAGCTTCTCTGTCCCCTACCAGGATACGTGCTGCCAGCGGGATACGCGTTGCAAGTATTCCTGGATCCTTGTGACTTGGTTTTGTTCAGGAACAGTCCAGGAACACAGCCAAAGCGATTTGTGTATAAGGATTTTTCAGAGAGAGGTAATGCTGTTTTTTAGGAGACAACTGTTAGAGAAAATACCAGGGTTTATGTTATTCACTGTCTGGCTAACCTGAGTTGATTTGTTCATGCTGAATGTTTGGTTTTTTAATCCTGCTGGATGTAGAATACCATTGAAAGATTAAGTAGGAGAGCCTAGAGCTTTATGTACAGCATTTTTTTTCATGACGTAAATCTAACTAAATAAAGAACAAAACCTGGAATGAATAGTGGGAGCGCCATTTGCCTTTGTCATCTTCCTGCAATCTCTGCTTTTTTTCTTTACTTGCACTCATATAAATTCTCACCAAGCTTGATATGCTTAACTAAAAGAAAGAAAAGTCCTCCCCATAAACCACTACACGGAAACAATGTTCAGATGCTAGTCTAAATGCTGGGCTCTGCTTTACCCTATGTGTAAATGTTCTTCCTCAAAAACACTGCTAGGAAACTTCTTTTTTCCTACTTATTTTAATGAATATTAATCTTCTTTTTCCCTATAAAAATTACAGGAGTAGTAATTATCCACTGACATAATATGCTGCGCACCTTGGGATTCTCAGCCAATTTTCCTTTGTTGGCTGTCCTCTCAGAATAAGATACCCTGAGTGAATAGTGTTATTTATCCCTCCCTCTATGTGCCTTTGACCCCAGGTGTATTTATAATAACTTTGATGTTCCTATGTGATAACACTTTCATTTTAGTCAATGTTATCATATTGTGCAGAGAGCTTTTTGTGTTGCTACTACTTTCCAGGAATACAGAGCCTTCCCTAAACAATTCATAAAATAGGGCATCATCCTACATTCTCTGTCATAACAATTCTTTGTCATATAAACGTGAACGTAGTGAGACTGTATAAGCAAGGAAAAGAAAGACTGTGCTGGGAAGTCCTAAATGTAATTTCAAAAGTGTCTGATCATACGCTATAGGAAAAATATATCCTTCATCCATAAACCAACTCTGTAAACCAAAGGGCAAAAGAAGACCATGCAGCTCATAGTGGTTAAAAAAAGCACCTTGCAAAAAATGGCAACTGCAGTTGTTGAGGTACATTACTAAAAGTGACAGATTTTGGATCTGATCTTTTTTCAAGTCCCCTGTTAGTCCCATTACCATCATTTCTTCATCTGTAGGGGACAAACTCTGTCCCTTCTGTGAATTATGTCAGCAATCTTCCATCAGACACATGCAATATTGCTAGGTGACACCTTGCAGCAGGTGTTCACTTCTTCCATATGGTGCTTCACACATTTACTTCAACTATCATATTTGAAGCATATTGAATTTGTTCAGCCTACAGAAGTTGTCAAGCTAGATGGACGACATTCTTTTAAGTATATACATTCATCTTAGCTTGACAAGTGTCCATTCGACACTGAGTGGAAATTCTTTTCCTGAGAAGGCTCCAGAACACCATATTACGTGTCACTGTGATTGTTGTGCTGCCAGAACTTTGCAGGAAATGTTTGTAGATTCCCACTGGCAAATTACTTTTATCTTGATATGTCAAAGTATAAAGTATCTAGATTTCCTGTTCTGCATTGGATAAGTGAGCACATTTTATAAACAAAAATGAGTCCTTACCTCCTTTTAGACTTTCATTTCATAAATGAGAGTATTGGGTCTGTGCTACTGGCTGCTTCAATAGAGTACCTATGTCATTTAAAATGGCCTCTACCGGGAAGTTGAAATTTTTTTTTTTAACATCTTATTTTCCTAGAACACATCCTCTTGACAGGCTATGTAATTATTCTCTATTCACTTGTTCAGCACAATGCTACCCACAGCAATGAATCTTTAACTGCTCTTGTATTTATTGAAAGGATCCAGTCACTTACTATGTGTGTGTAACATTTGGCATCCTGATTTAATTGAGGCTGCAAAGTCCTAGACAGTTTAGTAAGAATATTTATTGACTTGGACAAACCAGGGAAGGATGACACAGTCCCTGTGAAGTGGGTTTCAAAATCAGCAGGCTACAGCGTCATTTGTAATCTGACAAAAATTATGCTCTGTGAAAGCAAGACACCTTTTTTTTTTTAGCCCACTATATCATGACAGCAAAAATAAGCAGGCAAAAAATCTTGGTCAACCTACGTTAGGATGATACGTATGAAAAGGCTGGTATATATGTAGTAGCAAACGTGTCAATCCCCCATCTATATAGTCTAAAGATCCTCTAGCCTACTTCCTAGTATTTTTCTGCACTGAACAGATTCTTGGCAGTAGCTCCAAAATTAATGAAGCAAACATGTCTCTTCTACAAAATGTCTTCCAAAATTATGTTTTTCTGTAACAGTTTTCACTTTAACAAGCTGGTACCACTTGGTACTTACTGCTGTAACTTTGGGGTTTTATCTTGTTACTTGCTGTAGCACTGGATATCACAAGCTGAAGTGAAAATATCCACAAAAACCATTTTGTTTATCAGAACTAAAACTGGAAAGAGAAGAATTCAGCCTTTCAGGTCATGAAAAACTGAGGTTTATAATCTGTGTAATTGATTAGATTTAGGCCTCATAAAGCATGTTAGCTCTGTTTTCATTGGCTAGTGTCACACAGGCGATGGCCTTATGAACAGGTATTTCTTCTTGCATTTGCTTCTATTTCACTAGAAATGGGGTTCATAATCAAAGCAATCCTGCAGTCATTGGAGGTTTCACCGAAAGGCACTGCTATCCACAGAATTAGTGTTCAATTTTTTCAGGCACTTCTGGCCTTCCTGAAAAGGCTGGTGGTTGTGTGAATGGCTGTGGGCCTTTTCCTACCTGTCTTGTCCCACTAGTGAGGTTAAAAGCAGTCCATGAGAAAATGTTTGAAGAACCCATATACATTCCATTTGTATATTCTGATCCTAGTAAACTGTCTAGAAGATAGTATTGTTTATGTAGGGTTAGATCAAAAGTCCACCTAGCTCAATATCCTGTACCTCATGCTGAACAGGAATAAATAGTTTCTACTTCATCATAGTGTCACTCAGCCACACAGTATCATTTGAGATCTTTCTGCAAGATCTTGTCATCTGTTTTAGCTGAACTCCAAATAATTCAGTATTGTTATAAGCTTTGTCATATGACCGTTCATCCCTTCACTGATCACTTGTAAATTTGTCTACCTGTCCTAGTACAGAACCTTTTCACAGAATCACAGAATGGTTGAGGTTGGAAAGGATCTCTGAAGGTCATCTTGTCTAACCCTCCTGCTCAAGCAGGGTCCACCTAGAGCCAGGGTGAAGACTCTAGAACCTAAGGAAGGTTCTAGAGTTTGTAAGGAGGGAAATTCTGGAACCTCCCTGGGCAACATGTACCAGTGCTTACTCAACCTGAAGCTAAAAAAATGTTTCCTGATGTTCAGATATAACCTCCTGTGTTTCAGTCTGTGCATACTGCCTCTGGTCCTGTCACTGGGCACCACTCAAAAGAGCCTGGCTCCATCCTTTTCGCACCCTCCTTCAGGTATTTATATACATTGATAACATCCTCCTGAGCCTTCTCTTCTCCAGGCTGAACAGTCCCAGTTCTCTCACCCTTTCCTCACATGTAAGGTGCTCAAGTCCCTAAATCACCTTTGTGGCCCTTTGTTGAATTCTGTCCAGTATGTCCACGTCTCTCTTGGGCACTTCTCCCAGTCACCATGATCGATTAACGATTGTTGAGAGTGGCCTTGCAGTGACATCTGCCAGCTCCCCCAGCACTTGTAGTGCATTCCATCAAGGCCCATGGACTTATGTGTGCCCAGTTTGCTTAAGTATTCCCTGACCTGATCCTCTTCCACCGGGAGTGCATCTCCTTTACTCCAACCTTTCCCCTGATCTCTGAGACCTGGGATTCCTGAAGGCCAGTTTTGTTAGTAAAGGCTGAGGCAGAGGTGGCATTCAGTACTTCTTCCTTATCCACTTCCTGTGAAACCAGGTCCCCTATCTCATTCAGCAATGGGCCCGTATTTTCCCTAGTTCTCCTTTTGTTGCCTATGTGCTTATAGAACCCCTTTTTCTTGCCTTTGACATGCCTGGCCAGATTCAATTCCATTTGGGCTTTAGCTTTCTTAACTTAATGCCTGGATGCTCAGACAATGTTTCGATATTCCTCCCAGGTTAACTGTCCTTTCTTCCACCTTCTCTATGCTTTTTTTTTGTGTTTGAGTTTGTCTAGGGAGCTCCTTGTTCATCCATGCAGGCCCCCTGGCATTTTTGCCTGACTTCTTATTCATTGGGCTGGAGCTCTCTTGAGCTTGGATGAGGTGATCCTTGAATATTTACCAGCTTTCTTGGGCTCTCCTTCTGTCTGGGGCCTTATCCCATGGGTGTCTTCTGAGCAGATCTTTGAAGAGACCAAAGACTGCTTTCCTGAAGTCCAGGGTTGTAAGCTTGCTTTTCACCCTCCTCCCTACCCCCAGGATCCTGGACTCCACCATCTCGTGGTCACTGCAGCCAAGATTGCCTTTGATCTTCACCTTCCCAACAAGCCTCTCTTTTTTGGTGAGTATGAGGTCCAACAGAACACTTTTCATTGGCTCCTCAATCACTTGGAGGTGGAAGTTATCATCAATGCACTCCAGGAACCTCCTGGATTCCTAATGTCCTGTTGTGTTGTCCCTCCAACAGATATCGGGTGGTTGATCAGGACCAAGGCCTGTGAATGTGACACTGCTCCTATGTGTCTACCTCATCCACTTGTTTTTCCTGGTCAGATGGCCTATAGCAGACACCTGCTATCATGTCACCTTTGCCTGCCCTCTCTTTAAGCCTAACCCATAAGCTCTCCATTGGCTCATTCTCCATCCCCAGGGAAAGCTCAATGCACTCCAGCTGCTTTTTCACATAAAGGGCAACTCCCACTCCTCATCTTCTCTTCCTGTCCTTCCTACAGACCCTGAATCCCTCCATTGCAACACTCCAGTCATGGGAGCTATCCCACCATGTCTCCATGATCCCAAGAAGATCACAGCTCTGCAACTCCATGCAGATCTCTAACTCATCACGTTTATTCCCCATACTGAGTGCATTAGTATACAGGCACTTAAGCAGGGTACCCCAGCATACTGAGTTCCTGGAGAGGGTTTGGGGGATTTGTCTACAATGGTACCTTGTAGGTGCCTCCTTGACCATGTGCAGGTGCTGGAGGTGACCCCACCCAAGATCTGTTTTGTTCACTTTGTGTTCCCTTCCCATCACAATATCCCGTGCCCTTTTCTCAGCAATCTCTCACAGGCCTGCTGATTGCCCTCTGCCTCCCCCATTATTCCTAGTTTAAAACCTTCTTAATGAGGTCAGCCATCCTATTGGCAAAAATAGTTTTGACCTGCTTAGTAAGGTGCTACCCATCTCTCCTGAGCAGACACTGGTCTGCAAGCAGGGTCACATGGCCGTGGAACCCAAAACCCTGCCAACACCAGTTCTGCAGTCAATTATTAACTTGTTCTATTGGTGCCCTTCTTCTCACACCTTTTTCCCCTCATCAGCAGGACTGAGGAGACCACCAGTGTCCCCATGCCCTTGACTACCACTCCCAGAGCTTTATAGTCAATTTTGATACTTCCATGACTCTTAGCAATTTTATGGTCATGACTTCCATCTTTCCAGCTTTCCCTCTGTGGGGACCTCACTCGTCAGTTGCATTGGCTATGGTAGCCTTTGTAAATGTAACTGATTTTTAAATGCTAACTTTATTCTGTTGACACTAAAGCCAAGTTAAACAGCAGATTATGCACTATAAAGAGCTTTTTTAATATTACCTTAGACTTTCTTAAAAATACTTTGCAATTTCTTGCTATAAAGTTTAGTAATTTGTTGTAAAATCATTTCTATCAACATTTCAATTTTACACAGTTCATCATTGTAAGTACAGAGAGAAATCACCAGTGTGAGAACCTCCCAAAATCATTCTGTGTAAACCAATTAAAAATATTAATTAGTCTTGCAAAGACTTTAGTTTCCTTTTATAGCATCATAATTTACAAGCTTCACAACCTAGTGCTTTATGTTTTCAACTTATGCTTCCATGGTGCTTTAAAGTGTGTTAGGATGAGGAAGCTGCCCATAAAAATCTTTTCTCATGCACCTTATTATACTTTTACTTGTAAGTTGTCAAGGTTTGTTCTTTTCAGTTTTCCCCATTAAGACATAGCTTTCTCTTTCTGAGGGATGTCTGTGCTTGTAATCATTTTCTAATACTTCAATTTCATAACATTAGTTTTTATTGAGTTCTTTTAAAGTCATACTTAATTTGTGGTTCATACCACTAATCCTCTGTGGCAGCAATGATTGTTTTCTGTGTGCCATACAAGTCTTTTACTTTTTGGCTGTGCCGTTTGATTTTCTTCATCCTCATTTTGTCCGTTGTTCTTTTTAAAATTAGACATTTACTACATGATATTTTTTCCTTTTTTTCCTATAAGGAAGTTGTGGTTTGACCCCAGCCAGCAACTCAGCACCACGCAGCCGCTCACTCACTTCCCCCTCCCAGTGGGATGGGGGAGAGAATCGGGAAAAAAAAGGTAAAACTCATGGGTTGAGATAAGAACAGTTTAATAGAACA
>JAVKLA010000027.1:5393803-5425046 GCA_034782735.1 Sagittarius serpentarius
CCTTTCCCTTTCCCTTTCCCTTTCCCTTTCCCTTTCCCTTTCCCTTTCCCTTTCCCTTTCCCTTTCCCTTCTTAATTGTGGAAATCCAGAGTTATTTTGCTGCTTAGCCAATAAAGCAGAACTTTTCATGACTTTTTGTTTTATGTCATCACCACTTTTTGCCTCTTCACCAAATGAGAGAAAAAGCAACCTGTAAAATCTCCCATTGGTCACTGTCCCTTTTCCACTTCACAGACTTGCTACTGAGACAGGAAAAGTTGCCAGTTTTTTGCACAAGTTTGTTTATCTTCCTCCCTCTCTTTGTGCTGTCCATTTAATTAAAGGTCAGGATCTATGACTATAATCTTCTTCTGGGATAATAGCTAAACCTAATAGGGTATCTTCTTTATAACACTGACAGTCTATCACTGCTGATTCCTCATGGTAGCTATTCTGTGCACCTCATCATTCTGCTAGATCTTTCAGTAGACACCGTCTTTAAAATCCCATTTGTACCATTTGGGTCAGGTCAGGAAGAGTAATGGCCCTAATCTTGTTGGAGTGATATTATTAATTTTGAAGCAGGTGAGGAGCAAGATGCTTTCTCCTGCCAAAGGACTCAGACTTCAGTTCTGCAGTGGGTAATCCCAGGTTTGCTGCACATGGCAAAATGACTCAAAGATTAAGCTATCATTTTTTGTCATATTTAAACTTGTATACTATGTTAAATCAATTTCAGAGAACTAAGATGGAGGACTAAAGTTTCCCTTTCCAGTTTCAGTCAGCTTGTTTTAAATTTTCTTAGTATGTTTTTACCAGATAATAAGCAAAAGCAAACAGGAGTAGCTGTGAATCACAGCAGTATTCCTCTATGATCATAATCGTATGCTGAGATTTTGCTTCTGGGCATAACAGGTGCATATTTGCTGATGCCGAGGAATTTGAGAAATGCACTTCACAATTAACACCAGATTCAGCAATTTGTCATATTTAAATTTCAGGACCAACCTGTTGTTTATAAAAGCCATTAACATCAGCTGCAGTCACTGTCACTTCTGAACATCTAACCAGGATTTTTTAGTATCTAGAAATAAGACTTCCAAAACACTCTTTATGTGCATCTGGTTTGTGTACCCATTCAAATGGGTACTGATTTGGGTGTAAGCTTCACTGCTTTGTGAACAAGAAGGTTAGCAAAGAACAGGATGGAATATCGAGCTTTTTTTCCTCTTGGTTTAGGTCCCCATGCACCTTCACCTGGAAAATGGATTGGCTAAGCCTGCTGTGCCTGGGCCAAGGTGTTTCTATAAATTACACCTCCATATGAGAAACTGAAAAAATAACACAATGCAACACCATTCCTAGAAAGGCCTCAAAATAGCCTTTTGCAAAGGCAGGTAGGTTTGTAGGCACTAAGCCACAGTTCTTCAAGCCTTTCGCATGTCCAGGTGCCTTTTCTTCTTCTATTGCAGTTTCCTGCACAATGTAGTTCCTTAATTCTAGTCCACAGATAGCTGCATTAAGCTGGCATGGACTGAGAGTCCTTAAAACCCTAGACTGGTTTCAAAGCACTAGTTGAAGGATAGTGGACGTGGTGGATGGTCTTTAATACTGAAGACATGGACCCTAGCTCCTACTTCAGTATACGGGGTTGCTCTCACAGTCATGTGAACTGTTATAGACTGCTGGGATATCCTTGGGTACAAACAGAAACTCAGCACAGGTGTAAGTGAACATGCCAAATAAATTGAGTAGAGCTAATTGAAGAAACTTCAGCAGAATGTATCCATTATGTTAAACTGTCCACTATGTAGAATCACAACATTTGGAGAAATAAGAGGGAGATGGGGAGCTGGTTGTTTCCCTGTCTAGTTACTATGCTACTAATATATTTCCAACAGATCATAAAAAAAGTAAATAGTCGTGCATGAAACATCTGTGGTCCTATCATCTAAATCAAATGAATCTCAAAACAGCTCCACTGGAATCAAAAAAAAGAAAAAAATCTGTATACTATAAAAATTGACTACCTTTTTTTTTTTTTTGCATTAAACATCTCCATTTTTCACTTTTAAAATTTGAGGGTTTGGTGACTTTTGTCACTCAGCCTTGTTTGGATTCTTACCTGTATTACTCAAAAAGTTTAAAATGACACAAAATATTTATTTTTGTCAAAAAATACTTTGTATAACAATGCTTTGTATAAATTGATATTTTTCAAGATAAATAAGCAATGAACCTAAGAATCATCATTTTCCTTTTCAGCTCTAAGGTGGGATGAAATCAGATTTCCAAAATACTTGCTAAAATAGAAACTTCTTAACTTACCAGTACCGATAGCTTAGATATAAAATGTTTTCTATCTAAATATTAATGCAATAAAAATAACACACATTAAAGCTGGTCAGCAAAGAGGTGGTAAACTTCTAACAACCCTTATTCCTAGCTCACCTTGGCATTGCTATGAAGAAAAAGCTACTACCAAAAATAAGAATCAAGTTCAGTGTCATTTCATTAGCTTAAAATGTACTTTCAGACTCTTCCTCCACCCCAAGATATTGATTGCTTTGATTTCACTTTCCAGGGAGGCTGCCACTTAACTTCTGAGATTTTCAATGAAACATCAAAAGGATGGACTAAACTTGTTGCACAAAGCTCACAGAACGCGAGTGCGCAGCTGGAGCACAAAGACGCATATTGCATCAGACCACTGAGGAGCCCTCCATGCTCACTGCTGTTTCCATCGATGGAATTTAGCTTTTCCTCTTTGTGGGTGTAAAGAGGCTCCGTCTTGCTCCCCCCGTGGATCTTCAGAAACCAGGTCAAAGTTCTCCCTAAATCTCTCTGCCCAATTACTTTTATTATTTGACTCCCACTCAACACTCCTCAAAAACTTTCAAGAATTCCTAGCCCTCTACTGATGGAAGGTCAAGGGCATGAAAGTAATTTAGGTATCCCTGGGGAACTTTGGGGAAAATTCTCTGTTCTGTACAGAGCTGCATTCTTTCTTCAGTCTGCACCTGCATAAGGGAAAGACCTACCTCATATTTCACTTTAATGTTCATTCCAATAGGAAAAATCAAGTCTAGGGTGAGACTTGACCTACTTGAGACACAAGGAGGTATATATTTAGGTCTGCAGTTTCTTACTCAGTTTCAGGTTCCCCAGTGCTCTTTGTCCATTTGTATGAATAAAACAATTAGTAGTTTTAATAACAGCACACTTTTTAGTAGTTTCTTGCCTTTTTCTTTAACCACATAGTGTTATGCACTGGGTACTAATTGATCAGAAATTCAATTTTATGTTTTGAAACTGGGTCAGATGTGGGCTAAGCTGTGTAACACACGTGGCTTCTCTCTCTAGGCCCAGTTCAATTTGAAGGAGTTAGATTTCCTTCTGAGCAAAGAAGTAATTTCTAGTATTTCCCATTGTAATGTGGAACTAGTAAAGCACAGAAAATAATAACAAGCTGGTTTCTATTCTGGCCACTGCTGCCTTGTCAGAACTATTTTGAAAGACCCAAGGCAGTATCTTTGCTAATGATAAAGAAAAATGATTGCAAGTGAGGAAAAATTCCTCTCTATACACTTACACTGCCACTGAGGGAAAAAAAAAGCAAACTGTTCTGTACAACACATTTGTGTAGAAAGTATTTACTGCAGTTAAATCCATAGGAAAAAATAATGCCATGATTATTATTATTTTAACTAATAATATTTCTTTCAGTGTAAAACCATGGTTTAAAAGTTAAGCAAGCATGTTTTCAGGGCTTTTCTTTTCCAGATTACACCATATGGTTACCACTTGTCTAATGTGAGATATGCAAAACACCCCACAGACTCCATTGAATCTTCTTCTTTTTGAAATGACACGTTTCTAACAGAAATAGAACCAGCTTTCTACCCTATTATTACATCTCCATAACCTGGATCTTTTCTACTAGGTACAAGTAGGCGCCTTTTTTACCAGGACCCACTGTTCTCTCTCTGTCCTGTGTGTTTTGTTCTGTTTTGATTGGTAAATTTACATATAGTTTGGAAAATGTAAATTAGGTCTGCTCCAGGCTTCTGTTTTTTGGATTAATGTAAGACCAAACCAAATTGTCTGCAGATCTTCTTCAGCATGCCTGGTAATTTCATTCTTCATTGTAAAGCCTCAGTGCTTATTAGGCTCTTGAGTGAAACAAGCCTCTGCAATAATGGCCAAACCCATGTCAGCAAGCCATCACAAAATTCCAACTGCTGCATGCAGAGGAACTAGTAAGAGCTGCTAAAGTGAGAAGTGGTATTACGTAGATTACTGAAATGTTATCATCTTAGCGTTTTGGAAAATGTGAGGAAAGTTCAACGCCATACTGATGCAATTTTGTAAACGGAATTGGGCTATTGTCTTCTCTCTGCATATACACCTAATTTCTTCTGCAGATATATGTGTATTCAGAGATTTCAGTCCAACCAGAAGATAAACACCTGAATTAGGAAAATGGTATTTTTACAATAAATGTTCTTAAAAATCAATTATATTGAGAAGGTAAGTGAACCTTTGTCTGATTCTGAGATAGAAAGAACTTGCCAGCTGAGTAGGATTTTAAGAGGCTTCAAATCCACTTTCAGTACCATGCTCACATTATTAGAGTGATGTGCTCTGTTTGGGAAAAATTATGAATATCCTTACAAGGAAGGAACATTTTCTTCATAGAGGAAAAGACTGCTTTTAAAGGAAACACCTCAACAGATGGGCCAATGTAGCAATGAGAAGCTCCAAAATGAGCTGATCACACCTCCAGCATCAGTGAAATGGTAGTCAAAACCTTGACTTTGAGAGACTTCATCCAAGCAGTCAATAGAAGTAGGAAATATTTGTCAGAAGAGAAAAAAAACAAACAAAAAAGACAATCAAGCTTTAGCAACTGCCGACCGAGTTTTTTTACATTTTAGGAGAAAATTTTTTTAGGTGCTTATTAAAGTGCTGTCATTTGATAACCTAGATACACTTAGAAGGTAATGCAATTTTTCTGACAATGTTTCATGCCTAAAGCTATGGTTTAAGCCTAGCCATTTCTTTTTATCAGCTCAATATTATGACCACAGAAATCAAAAGCCAAAGTTGTAGATACCACATATGTGCTTTAAACAAATAGTAAATGACTTCAGGTCTCTGTTTGACTACAAACAGGGAGCTAATGCATTGTCAAGCAGTAGATCACCCTCAGGATTTCCAGGTCTCCTCAGTATCAATCCATTGTTTACTTATTTTGCTCCCTTTGTGACCATTTATGGGTAATGGTTCAACTTCATATAACATGCAACACTTCTGTGTTCAAGGCCATCAAAATATGATTTTTTTCAAGTGCAGAATCTATTATTTTTTCTCCTTTTAGATGAAAGTTGGAGGAAGAAAGGAAGAAGGGCTTCATTGTCCAAACTCCTCACTTCATCTTCACACAAGCAAGACGGCCTTTTAAAATATGGATGGAAAATAGAAGCTGAGCTGATATTGTGGTTTAACCCCAGCTGGCAACTAAGCACCCCGCGGCTGCTCGCTCACTCCGCCCACCCAGTGGGATGTGGGAGGGAATCAGAAAAAAAGTAAAACTCATAGGTTGAGATAAAGACAGTTTAATAGGACAGAAAAAGAAGAAAATAATAATGATTATGATAATAATAATAGTAACAAAACAATTAAAATACACGAAACAAGTGATGCACAATGCAATTGCTCACCACTCACTGACCGATGCCCAGTTAGTTCCTGAGCAGCACTCCCCCACCCTGGGCCAACTCCCCCAGTTTATATACTGGGCATGATGTCACATGGTAAAAAATACCCCTTTGGCTAGTTTGGGTCTGCTGTCCAGGCTGTCTCCCCTCCCAACTTTCTTGTGCCCCTCCAGCCTTCTTGCTGGCTGGGCAGAAGAAGCTGAAAAGTCCTGGACTTAGTACAAATACAAATTAGCACCAACTGAAAACATCAGTGTGTTATCAACTATTCTCAAATTAAATCTGAAACACAACACTATACCAGCTTCTGGGAAGAAAATAAACTCTATCCCAGCTGAAACCAAGACAATTCAGTAGAAATTGGGGGAGGGGAAGAAAAAAGCATAAAATTAAATCTATGTCTTCCCGAGACTTGAGAATATAGTTAAAAATAACAGTCTTAATATGCATTTCCTGGGGGTATATATAGTGCAATAGTTTTCGAGAGACATTGTGATGACTCACACTGGATTGGAAAACGACAGCTACAGAGGAAAATGAGACCAAATCCCATGGGTCTTACACCCTTTTTACTCAGGCAAGTTGCCACTGGCACAAAGAAACCAGACTATCAGGGAGCTATGAGAGTTAGGTTACAAAATCATTCTGTTCTTCCAATGCTAAGTGGTTCCCAGCAGTATACTCAGAATTGTTTTGTCCTGGGGTGCCTAAGTGACACATGCAACGAAGCTGAAACCTCTGAGCAATCTCTATGTGCTGCTTAAAAATCCCATTGGTTTAATGTATAAAATAAAAACTTGAAACCTTTTAATGTCCCGACTATTAGGCAGTTGATGCTGATATTTAGGCTCCATACTCTTTTCTTCCTTTCATCTCTTACAAGCCTTTTACTGATCTTTGTATTTGTCTCGAGAGTGATCCAAATCACAGGCAGTGCAGTGGACTACCTGAATTAAACAACATATGGGCCTCGTTACACTCCACCTCCAAGAAAGAAAAGTTTATGTCTTTCCTGAAGGTCTTCCTATTGTGTAGGGAAGCTAAATATATCTGATTCATTCACTTTTCCTCAAAGACCAGCCCCTTCAGTTTTGCTGCTGAATGACACCCACTAAAAGAACACTTTTCTGGAGAATCACACAAAATTGTATCATAAAAGTATGGCGGATATCTCTGTGCAGCCTTGGTGAAATCTTTTATAAAGGCATGCTGGTTGTGCTGATATGGCTAAAGTGATAATGATTTCTTCCTTATGTATTCACTTTTAACTGAATGTCCATTGTCATCAACCAAAGTTCTGTTGTTAGTACTCTTTGCCACGTGTTTCATTACATAGCCTTCAGATCATTAGCTCCTGCGATTTTTTTTTTTTAATTATTCATTCTGATATTAGAGATTAGCAAGTATTATAGTATATTTGTTGGACTGAATGCTTTTCAATACCAGTGATACTGTCAAGGCCCTGATTTCAGCTACCGATGCTTAAGGCCAGCTCTCAGGTGTGCAGCTGCATAACCCTGGGCTGTGTGGGAACAGCTGCCTGGTGGCTTTGGGAGGAAGGACCACCTCCCTCCTCTCTCCCAGCCCCTTTTTGCTCAGAAGCTTCATTTAGGCTCAGGCCCTTGCACTTGATCATTGCCTGAGCAACACTGCAGCAGTGTCTGTTCCTATCATCGCGCCCTCCTGGTCCTGCTCTCATGACCTGGGGACCTGCCCCGTCACTATGGGCCTGCCTGGTGGTCTGGGCTGTGCATGACGGTCACCAGACCTGCTCTGCTCTTCTTGCAGGGGTACCATGAGGCTGCATCCCGTGTGCTGTCGCAGCCGGCTCCCCGCTCCCAGCTCCCCGAACCCAGCAGTGCAGCCAGCCCCCACACCTCCCTGATGCGTACTTGGGTTTGGGTGGCTGATATCTATTGGCTGGCTCAGCAGAGAGGTATTTCAGTCAGCAGATGAAAATTTATAAAATCCATCCCAATTTAAGTGTAGTATATATCTTCAGCTGTCACACGCGCATGGTCAGTGCTTGTTACACTGAAGGGAAAAAAGACTGCAGTAAGGGAGATGTTTGCCGTCTCCAGGCCGGGTGTCTTCCGGAAGCTGAGTCCAGAGTAACCTCAACATTGATTTAGTGTGCAATAGCTGGAGATCATTATGTGGGATATGACATAAATCTGACATTTCTAGGAAGATTTCCAGGGCACTATCTAAGGATGCAGAGGAATCTGGCTCAGGACACTTTTATTTCACTAAGCCATGCTTTTTTCCCTTTTAAAGAAAAATTAGGTAAACAGGTTGAATAAATAAGCTCAAGTCTCATTTCCAATAATCCATTAGGCACAGAGGATCCTAAGCTTAATTGAAAGATTTTTTTAGATCTTCACTTTTCTCTTTTTCTTCTTTTTTTTTTTATAACCTGTATTTATGTTTTATACTAGCTAAAGTTAATAACGTGTTGATGAAAGAAAGTCTAATACCTTGCATATATGCTTTTGTGCAGGTTAAAATCAAACCAAACTATTCTTCCTTTACTGTTACATTAAGCCAGGTAATTGAACATGATTTGTAGTTTACACCTGTCTTCATAAGAGATAGTTTATGAATGAATTGGAGAATTTGACTATTATTATAATATTTTTATTGCCCCTTATCTCAGCTGCATTAAGAAAAGGCTTCCTTTCTTATGAAAATCTACATCTGATATCTATGCATTGGTCTAGTATTTTGTGGAATTCACAGCATTCATTCAGCATACTGTGCCTTTCACAATCTGCCAAAAAACTTAATCAGGGGAAAATTCAAGCTTCACTGTAAGAATGTATTAACCATGTTAGAGTTTGGTCTATAAGAGCAGCATCCATAGTCCGAAGTACTGGTACGGTGATACAGCTTACTGGTTTGTCAGATGATTAGAAACAGCATGGTAAACTTAATTAAAAACTGAACCATTCTGCTTTTGGTCAGAACATCTTGAAATTAAATCTGCCATTTAAATTTGCCTGACAGAAAATCTAAATCTGTGGGCAAAATTGTATCAGATTAAAAACCTTGTATATACCTACATATACGTATCATATTGGTTTATGTATTTACTTATATTTAATGGAAACTACATTTTCTGAAGAAAAACTTTTTCCGAGCATAAATCCCTTGCCAACTGTCAAATCCTTTGGTTTTCCATATTCAATATAGAAAACACATACAGTATATTTTTAAAGAATAGCAGTTGTAGCAAGTGTTTGCTCTAAATTAAATGAAGAGTGGCCAGAACTTAAGGTTTATGCAATTTAATTTCTTCATAAAGAGAGGTCACCGACATTAATGTTTCTAAAACTCAGTACCTGTACATTCTTAGCCCACGGACCACTGAGAAAGGAATTTAGTGAAATGAATATACAATAGGTTTAAATTATAATAGGAACCACACCTTGCTTGCAAGTGTTTTTAGGTACCTACAGACTGAAGACTGAAAAACAAAATCCTAGAGCCATTGTGCAAAGGATGAAATACACAATCTGCTGTGGAAAGTTGCATGTGAAAAGGGGCAAAAATCCATTATGTTTGAAAATATTCCAAAGCACTTCCAAAGAGAATACAGACTAGATAGAATTCCACTATAAGACTTAGCAGAATTATTCTTCAACAGTAAATTTAAGCAAGGCTGAACAGTCCTACTTAAGAGTTTGTATCAATAAATTATACCACGAAATATTTTACTATGTAATGAGTTTCATGTATTTGAAATAAGTGAAGAAATTTAATGTGGGTATAAGAAAGGTTAATGCCATTTAAAGTAATTGAAAAATACAGGTAATGTGATCTAAATGAGATATTCAACTGGAAGCTAAAATATATTAAGTAGTGGATATCTCATAATCCAAGTATGGGTTTGGTAGCAGCATAAGTATTTAAGCACTGTGTAATTTTAGTAACTTTCTTCATATAATCACTGACAAATTAACTGCAGTATACAGGATCAACAACAAATGAATATTTCATAACTGATTACAAGTATAAGAAGAATTTACTCCTGGAAGGTTGTTGTGATACTGTTTTTAATGAATACTTGACATTATTAATACTGTAATCATGTCTTTATTTCACATTGGAGTTGTATCTGGCATTTGGCAGTGATACAAAAATAAATGATCTCTGACTTGAGGATCTTATACAAAATGACAATAGGGCAAAGTGGAGAAAGGATAAGAACAGATAAGTTGATAAAGCTCTTTGGAAGTCTAAGATGACTGTCTCTAGTTGATATCCTAAAAATAACCATTAATCCCAAGAATAAAAGAGGGAAATGCTTTTCTCCACCTGCACAGGTGTTTGTCTCTTATTTTTGAAAGGAGAACAAGAGGGTGCTTTTGTTCTCATCATTTCATTTAGTGTTGTAAGTGATTTATTTAGTAATTTAAATTATGCTATTAGCTGTCGGCTGCATAAAATCATCCTTAGACTCCAACCTCGCCAGTTTTAGCATCCCTCTTTTTTGAGCTCCAACCATGTTTCTGACCATCAGACAACTAAAAACATAGCTTTAAAGAAACACAGATTTTCAGCGAAACTGGGTATTCTGACAGCTGACATTTTAAGGAAAATACCAAATATCAGGAAACACGATAAAAATCATGAGAGTTGACAATGCTGCCATCTAGCCTTTGAAACGTAATCAACAGGAGGGATCTGATATAAAGCAGTCGCCTCTGAGTGTTT
Organism: Sagittarius serpentarius; assembly: GCA_034782735.1. Classification (NCBI taxonomy): domain Eukaryota; kingdom Metazoa; phylum Chordata; class Aves; order Accipitriformes; family Sagittariidae; genus Sagittarius; species Sagittarius serpentarius. The sequence goes on from JAVKLA010000027.1 coordinate 5,404,219, forward strand.
CCATTAGCTCCCTAATTAACAGGCAGCTAAGGGGACTTCTTTCTGTGAAGCCACGGCAGCTTGACCATGGACTACGAGTCCTCTGACATCATTCTCTAAGAGCAAGACTGTATATATGTTGAGCTACTGACATCATATACGCAGATGTTCAAAGGCTGCATACATGGGACATTGCTGTGAAACCCCTCATTATAAAAATTTAAAAGCTTCAGTGTGCTGTCCTTTAAGGAAGGATTATGGTCTCTGCAGCACATCATATACTCTCACAGCTGGCTTCCTCTGTTTGTAAGTTGGGCTGCTGTTATGAAAAGCTAAAACTAAAGGACTTACAAGATAAAGAAAACATTTTTTCTATGTCTAATTATATTCCTCTCATTAGTATTTCTTTGGTTTAAGCCACAAGTTTGAGATCTTTTGTACTACCTAAGAAGATCAAAGAGCAATCTTCTTCCAACATATATAGGTAGGATGGGTTGTGGGTTTTGTTTTAAATGCTGTATTTTCAGATATGTTTTTGTGTGCACATGCAAATCTTTGTATGAGTTATATCATCCTTGTATGTATTAATACGTGTAGACTGTTACTACTTACATTTGAAATGCTAATTTGTTTTTTTTCTGTTCTTGTTTTAAAACTAGCATTTGTCATTGTTTTGTTCTAGCCTGTTTCACAGTAATTGATTTTGTGTTCACTTGTTAATTGGTTTAGTTGTTACTTTATTGAAATTCATGGATTTGCTGCTGTCCCGAGGAGGGTGTGTTTTCACTGGTAGTCACTAATTGCACAGTGTTAAGGATTCATAAGCTTGCAACTTCTTCATAAAGCAATCAACACATTTTATTAACTTCCTGAGCCTCTGCTCTGCTCCCTGAATCATAGCATTTGTGATCCTGCTCTTAGCTGAAAACAGGTGCCATGCTTGTGTAATAAGAAACTCTTTGAAATGAACACATATTTTACTTTTAAAGGAGCAATTTCTTGGAGACGAATTGCTGTAATTATTATTATTTATTTCTACAACAGAAGCGCTGGGAGCACCAAAACCAGAGATACATAGTGTTAGGCGCAGAACAAGAGAATAAAAGGCACTCAAAGCACCAAAGAGCCTAGAGAGTAAAGGTTAGATGGTTCCTAACCGTGTTAGTCACACGAGGAGCTTAGAAAGCAAGCAAGCAGAAGTGCCACACACACCAGCACAGCTTTGCAAAAGCAATGCAAACGTTCCGCCTAGGAACTCCCCTCCCTGCCTGCTTCTTGCCGATGTGAGCAGAAGAAACAAAGAAAGACACCGAAGATGCTGGATGCCTCCTCTGGTGACCAATGCATGTGGGCAGAAATGGTTAGCACCATCTGGTGTCAGTCCTTTAGGAAAGTGGGTGAGTAGGAGCTGTGACGTGTCCTATTACCCCGCAGACCCTATTACCGCATAGGCTGGACCTTGCCAAGGGCCTCATCAGAGGCTGGACAGCAGCCTCCTCCTCCTCTCACAGCCTGAAAAACAGGAGTGAAATGAAACCTGGCCTGACACTGAGGCCTCAAAGCTTTTAAAGTTTCTACAGCTGTGCTGTGAAAGGAAATACAGAAATCAGGAGACCCATCACAGACTCCTTAGCCTTGGTTTCCCCTCTTTTCAGTTCCTTTAGTTTGCATCCTTACATCTTTGATCTTTTCCTGACAAAACCACCATAGCTGTATTTTATCCTTTTGTAATCCACTTAACAAGAGAAAATTTAGGTTATATTGTCTTAATAACATTGCCTGTAGCATTCCCAAATCCTTGCCCTCTGCCAGTGGATTTTTATACTGTTCCCCATTGCTCTCTTTGCCTAAATAAAATCTGACTGAGCTATATGGCTGTATACTCCCAGCTTCTCTCTCCAGCTTTCTTAGTGACAAATTCACAAATAACTACCATATACTTAGTTACTGCCCACCTACAGTTATCACAGGTATATACACAGTAATATATTTATATTATGCATATGAGAGAGTACACCTGGCTCAAGCTCTCCCTTTAGCACAGCCAGTCTTTCCCTTGAACGATTAGCTGCTGTCTGCAAGTTGATGCTCACTCCGTCTCAGGTCTGGAGGGATCCATATTCCTCCGCAGAACTGGGGGGAAAAGAGGTAAAATGGGCTGCCGGGAGCTCAGACCTATCTTTGCTCACATGGCAGGTTCAGCTGCATGCAGCATGGCAGTCATGAGCTACCGGGGCCTGGCTGACAAAAACAGGATAAAATTTTGTGGCTGCCTGAATCCAGATAATTCAGACTCATACCACTAGCATGTATTTTTTACCTTATCAATGATTCATGTACGTGTGTGTCATACACCTGTCCAGACAGACACCTGAGCAGGAAGACAGGCAAAAAATCACATTCAAACCCAACTGTACAGAACAACCAGATTCACTTAATACATTCATTACATATGAAATCTAACTTTCTGGGTAATTTCCCAGTAAGTGGTGCTTGGTTGTTTTTTTTGTTTGTTTGTTTGTATGTTTCGTTATTGCTGTAATTTTTTTCAAGACTGTTTTTACCTGTTTTAATAAACCCATGCTTTTTATAGGGAAGCACACATGGATATTTTGTACCTGTCACCTTTGTAGACAGACAAGTCACATTCCCCTTCCCGAGTGTTCTCCAATCCTTTCTTTGCCCTACAGTCTCCCACCATTCCTTTATCTGACAAATCCTGTATCTCTTCTCATTCAAATCCCACCTCAAAACACCTTCTGAGATGAAAATGTCCATGTTTGTCCACCACTGGAAGGAAAGACTTAGTCAGACCAAATGTATCACGATAAAAAAGATGTTGGTTTCCCAACATTTTTAGAAAAGGATTTCAGAGAGAAAAAAAAAAAAGAAGTTTTTGTTATTACTTAGAAACATCATCATAGTCTGATCATCCAGTCTTTATGCTGTCTGGATTAAATAATACACTACTGGCATGGAGGCTGTTGGTCTTTGCTTTATTCCATGTACTGACAAACCCAGTAGAAAAATCAAAGTATTTTAAACCCTTCCGTCCATGTTGTAAATTATAAACTCTGTGTTCCGTATATTTTTTTAGCTGTACTTCCAATCTGAATAAGAAGCTGCATATCTATGTTGGCACTGGGATAGGAAAATGCACCCATTGATCGTCCTTCCTGTGAATCACCCCTGATTCATCTGAGCATGGCTAAGAGAGCACGATGATGACGAAATGATGTTCCTGCAAAGTAGAGGTTTTTTTTTTGCTTGGGACATTGATAGGAATCTGTATCCTATGGTCATTACGCTCTTCATGGCAACATTTCTAAGACCTCATAAAGGTGCTCACATCCATTTTAGATTCATTAAAAAGTTGAATTGCCTTTGTATTTTTGAAAAATTTTGGTTTACATTCAGAAATAACTACTGTCTTCTGATCTGGTATGGCTTTGTTCATGGAAAAATCACTTCATACTCTTAATTTAACTTGCAAGATTATTGTGAAGCTTAATTAGTGAGGCATATTGAGATCCTTAGGCAAAAGATGTTCTCTATCACACCTACATAGACATTAATACCTTTAAAAGCAGCTAATTTGTACACCCAAAGCAGTTACTTATTATTACTTCATGCTATTTCACAGGCTGCCGAAATCAATGCTTCAGTTAGAAAATGAAAGCAGAAGAGATTTCAGCCATGTATTCGTGACCTAACCTTACATGATTTTTTTCTGTTTCATACAAATATACAACTAATCTCACCAAAGCAACTATTTATCCTTCCATCATTTCAATTCTGCAAGGCTGATGAGTTTTGGCAGCATTTGTTTTTGAATGCTTTATAGGCCTTCAGTATGATTAATTTTAGCTCAGGCACAGAAAAAACGGGAAAAAAATCTCTTCACTTTAATAACACATGGAAATACTAGAAAACGTCTCTTGATAGAACAGTTATTTTTTGATAAAATAATGAATGGACAAATGTAAATTATCTTTCTGAAATACACTGTAAGGCAGGGAAATGCAAAAATAAATTTAAAAAAATGAGAAGAAATGAAAAGTACGAATATGAGGAACACAAAGACAAGACATTTTCTAAAACGGATGAAAAAGACCAGAAGCACAAAAGCATGTTGTACCCTTTTTAGAAAAGAGAAGAGTTTCTTACAAGTGAATTGTAACATGTTTTCTAGTTTCCAGCTTCTTATTTTCTGTCTTTCTGTGGATCAGGATCTTGTCTTAAGCAGTGCAGCATGTTTCTTAATGAGAGATTGTTTCTTGTACCATCTTATCTCACATTTAGAACTGTGCAAGACCCCATTGCAGCTACAGGCATTGTTTACCTGTAAGATGAGCACTGGGTAGACTCTGAAAGCGGGCTTCCCACCCACCCCCTCCACCCCCAGCCTCTTTTTTTTAATGGGATTTAGGAATTGTAAAGAAAGAGAAAGGCACCATGTGACAAGACAGTTGTCCATGAATGGTTCACGTGGACTCTGCAAGATGCTGAATTTCCATGAAAACCAGAGTGGGAGGTTGCACATTTCAGGTAGAGAAAACTCACTGAAGTTATTTGAAGAAAAGGCCATAATGGACTGAGACATTTTGTTTCAACCACTACGTTAAGGAATTCTGTTGGATCGGTAAAAATGTTCCTGTGCAAAGTCAACATTACAATCCTCATTCGACTGTGATCAAGTACAATCCTATCCTGACAGTCTGCTAGCAAACCCACTCAGTCTCCAGAAAAATATTTTAATGAGTTTCTGATGACAGGGCGTAGAAATGGGTGGGCAAAAAATGTCTGAGCATGATTTATTTTTTAATTTCTATTTAAATCATTCCATAGCCCCACCAATTCCCCCCAGACAGCTAAAAATCAATGAGCCAGGGACTCCACAGCCCATTGGCAAGTGCCCATCATTCTTCAGAACTTCAGAACAAGCAGGGTGATTAATCCATTTAAATTTACTGCACAGGAAATATTGGAGGTGGCAGATGCTTTCCTCAATTGTGATTTACATTGAGAAGAAAATTAAAACCCTCACCGTAACAATTAACTGACTGCTCCACTAAATCCAGTGTCATCTCTGGCTCTTTTTCTTGTGACTATAAATGCTTCCAGCTTTCAAAAAATGAAGAGGTGAGGGGCTGGGGGTTTTGTTTTGGTTTTCCCTTGTTTTATTTCTTTATTTTTTCATTATTAATGACATTCAGTTGCTTGTTTTGGGTTATGATTTTTGGGGTGGGGAACCACCAGGGAATGCTGCTTTAGAAACTGATTAATCTGTAGTCATTAATACACTTCGCAGACACTGCAGCAAAACTGTCAGTATCTCTTCATTAGCTCCAAGATAGGGAGCTTTATATAAGTACATCTAAACCTCAGCTGTAACATCCTCCTCAGGGTATATTAACAGTGCAGGATTTTACAACATTTCAGGACTAATTTCCTGCTTATTCAGATACTTTTTCATCACAGAGAATTTACACAGCTACAGACATCTGTCTTAATAACACTCAGCACGTTAATATGGGTCTTGAGGACATTAGGTGATTGAAACTGTAGCTAGTCAATTCTCCCCATCATTTTGAAATGATCGAAAGATAATATTTCATGGCTTTGGAAGATTTACTGAGTTGATTTGGTTTTACTCTGTAAATTACACTCTTGGGTTTTTTTTCTTAAAAATACGGGCTGTCTGTAAGACTTGTAAGATGTGTGGTGACAATTTGAGGAGTAAGACCCGCTACATGAAATAAGTTTACGATACTGAACCTTGTGAACTTTCTCTTCCACCACTATAAATCCCACATAGCCACACATTAACAGCACTCATTAGCAAATGATCAGAATAGGATGTATGTAGGTAAAACCATATTTTGCCTGACCTTTTCTCCATGCTTTCATAATCTGTCCAACCTTAGCAAGAGATAAAACCAAATGATTTCTCAGCATTATCAGTATGTATCTTTCATGAACAGTCACTGTATTCTTAAGCCAGGAGATTCTCAAACTTTTTGTAGTGTAGGCTGCAAAGCAATGAAGGCAATCACATCATGAATGATGCCATCCCATTGCAAGTTTCTGAGCTGAAAGTATCTGTGCTAAGGTTAAATGTCAATAAGCTTGACTTGTTTTTGCTTTTCTCTAGAAATTTCCTTATAGCCACTGTTGGAAACAAGATACCGAGCTATGAAGCTTAGGACTGAACCAGTATACATAATCTTATGTTGATGGACAAGTGTAGGAAATAAGTCCTGGCACAGCTGCAGAATCAGTCTTGTGCATAACTGGTGTAAGTAACCATATGTGATGCTTCATAAGATGTGTCTTATATATATAGATGAACTAATTAATTGTATTTTAATATAGTAAACATGTCCTTCTTCCCACCAGATAGACCCTACTCCTGCAGGAAAAAATTTGGGAAAGCACTTGAATGCACATTATCTGATAATAAAACAAAGGCTTAGATTGTGCATCTTGAGCACTGATTTTGGAAGACAGTTTTTCAGAGGTCTTGGGATCAGCACTGAAATCCCTCATTTTTTTTAACTTCTGTGACCAGGCAGGAAAGGAACTGCTACCACCACTGTTGCCTGCTGCTGGCTTTTTCTTCAATGAGTTTCGAAGAAGCAGGAAGCTGGAAAAAAACCTCCCACTCCTTTGGATCAGAGATATGCCACAGAGAAACTTGATGAACTACGTCTTCGGCCCAAAGCTCAGCTGACCAGCTGAAGAATGACAAAAGCCATAGAAATGGGTTACATTCTTCAGCTCTGCAACTTGCTTTTTTTTTTATTTGCAGTTTTAGAATGTGTCTGAGACAATTACTGTAGCTGCTTCTGAGGACCTAGGCTTCACACCCCAGTTTTCATCTGGTTTTGCAAATGTGGGATTCTCTTTGCTACGGTACAGGTAAAAAGCAACATAGAGACAAAACATCATGTGACTGACCTGACTGTAAAATCCTGTTCTAATAATTATAACATAAGGAAGATATTTACAGTAGCTCCTTTAATTAATGAAGCAGGAACTACTGTGTATCTGCTGCTTCTTGCATTTCATGCATAATCAAATGAGAATAATATTTACTCCTTTGGAAAACCTCAACAAATACTTGTAAATATTTCACAAGCCCATTCTGAAATCTTCAAATTTGAAAGGAATATTTGTCTTTTTTTTTTTCCTCAGGAAGAAAAGCTAAATTTTTGTGTTTTTTTCCCTTTTTTTTCAATCTTTTAAAAATCTCCACTAATCGTTACTATTTACATTTTATAAATGGGAAAACAAAGAACAGGAAAATGGTCAAAATTACAAACAGGTGAATGTGGAAGAAAATAAAGTTTCCTAGCTCCCTGTTTCTGCAGGTTGTTGCCTCTCACAATAATTAGCTGCACAAACAATTGCATTTGCATATGGTCCTTTTTTATGTTTACTGAAATAACTTTTTTTTGACTCATTGGGCATGAGGAAAGGCCATTAGTAGTTAATAAGCATGGCTGTTCTGCTGCTTAGACCTTTGCTGTAGTTTCCCTGTAAGCTGATAATGAAAGTTCCTGCCATGGAATCTACGTTTTATGGGGAATAAACTCTTTCTTTCAAAAGAAAGATATCTGTTTGCACGGACTTTTCTTGGAGGAGGCAAAAAGGACTTTGCATCCAATTTTTCTACATGCATGCACATCAGCAGGGAGCAGGATGAACTCTGCATATAGCTGTACTTATGCTCTAAGAGGAATAACATGATTTATGTGGAAGAATGAAGTGACTTACATCTCCATCAGAGCAAAGGGAAATCTGGAAAAGATTGTGACCTCCAACTCACAATTTTTTCTCTGGTCTCCTGGGGTAGTGTTGCTTTGAACTGCTGCTGTTCAGGGTAGATAGCCAAGTCACACTCCAACTTACAACATATTACTGACAAGTATGCAGGTCCTTTTATCTTTTCCTGTCATCTAAGACTGGTAATGAGTTTGATGTAATCTCATTTCAGCCCTCAAATAACAAGTCCAATATGCTGTGAATATCTTATCCAGGCTTACTGCATTTATGTAGATTTGGATTTTATACTAATATTCAATTTGGTTTATACTGTGTTTTACCTGCCTTCCCTTTTATGTATATGGTTACCTGTGGGTCCTTTGGATTACTTTGTGATGAAAGAAATTATTTTCTAAATAAAAATGGATTGCTCTGCACAAAAAGCAGCTGGAAAGTTCAGCTTCTTTGCTGAACCATAAGACTTGTTTTTAAATTATGTCCATAGTTATTGGAATGACTCTTAATTTCTGAAACAACACTGTTAAGATTAAATAACTTTCTTAAATACAAATAGTGTCACCAAGGCTTATTCTACTATCAGTTTATATGAGATTAAAAAGGATATGGACCCTTTTTGTGAGGTGCTGTGACAAGACCATGGGAATTGTGCTGCCTAGCTTGCAGACATTGCAAGACAAAACGTAGGTAGGCAGCAAATCTACAGTGAGACAGAAGATGAGGACAGGAGCCATAATAAGATTATAATAATTATAATAAAGGTTATCTATTATGGTATTTTTTAACCTGATGGTTCTACACCATTGTAAACTTTTAAAATAGGTATCAGCAGTCCCCATTGGCCTTTTACCTAGCCATTATCAGTTGGCCGTTTCCAAATCCTGTGGGTCTCAAGATGGGAATTGAAAGACAAGAGGTTAATGGCTTTATGCACTAATTCAAGGAGTGCACTCTATTTGTAAAAGTGCTCTGTGGCAGAAACTGTCAAGTGAATAGTTTGGGCTACTATCACTGATGGAGTGGAAATGTCAAAGAGCAGCTCATTAGAGTCAGAGAACATATAGGTAGGGATACTCAGAGCTTTGAAAAGTGTGAAAGGTAAGAGCAAGTAGATGAACTAGATGTGACGGAAAAAAAGAGGAGTCAGTGGAAGGATGTAAGGAAGAGTGATCAGTGAAAAGGAAGATGACCTTGCACATAGCAAAGAGGAAACAGAGATTGTACATCATCATTCTGCTAATGTTAGTGTGATTAATTTTGATTCTGAAACAGTCTTCAAAAAAGTTTTTATACATACACATTTTCAGAATCATAGAAATATTGGCTAGAAGGACATTTAACAGTCATCTAAGCACCCTCCCACTTGAATCAGGACTACATTCAATACTCGATTGGGTCAGCTGTTACTTTGTCTACTGGAGTCTTGGAAGGACCTCTGTGGGTAATTTTTCGCTACTGCCCTAACTTTATAATGAAGATTTTCCTAATGCCAGTCTGAAGATCCCAAGCCCTAACTTGTAAATGGTGCCGTTTGTTTTATCATCTGCCACTAATGAAAATAGCTTGGCTCGGTCCATCTGGGCTGTGGCTTTTCTGTATTCACCCCTGAACACCTAAGAAATGCTATTGCTCTCACCCTTCATTGCCTGTCCTTGAATCCACTTCATGTATGCTCTCTCTTTGCAGTTTAGTTCTTTAAGAATTTCCTGCTTATCCTCCTTCCAAAATGTCTTATCTTTCTGTGGAACAGGATACTTTGTTCCTGAGTGCTAATAATTACTATTATTTTTTTAAATCCAGCAGGCATCCAAAGCAACTCTGCTCCTCTTCATGGTCTCCCAGGGGATCCTACCAGCAATTTACTAGTCTGCAGTTCTAAAGTCGAGTCCTAAGTCTGTCGATTAACCTCTCAATCTCAGAAGCAGGGTTACAGATTCTTCTCCCATCACCTGGTGCAGGTGGTCAAAGTGAACCATGGGCTATGTGGTAAAAAAACTGGGTTCCCAGTTCTGTGTTTAAGTGGCAGTAAATGAAAAAGGGAGGGCCCAAAGTTTGATGAACAGAACAAAATCCATGCATTTGTTTTTTTTGAAGGGAGCTACACTTATTTGCAACTTTGCAGAAACTTAAATGGATATATTTTTATGAATATTTTGCATTAACTGACATATAACTTGGTATCTGTGAAATATACAGTCCAACTTGATGGACAATGATAAAAATTCTTACTACCATGAGAAGAGAATTAATTGTTAAAGTCTTAAAGCTTGCACTAGTGAGTCAAAACAGTATATTTGCTTTCATGTGACATTCTAATTACTACCTCTTTGCCAAAGCTCACTTCTCACTGACTCATGTAATATTGGGGATGTTTACCAGAGTACCTGTCAGTGGTGATCCCAGTGTAAATGACCTTTAGAGGACCTGTATCATACCATCTTATGCTCTCCCATATGAAGAGGTATGGTATAAAACATGGAGCGATCATACTATGTTTCTTTTTGTGGCAGCAAAGTGGAACATGGACCATGTTTGATCACCTTCTGCTTTTGTTGCAAACCTAGTACCTGAGCCTACTGCAGTATCTGCCAATCTAGACCTCTTATTGCAGCTGAAGCTCTAAAATCTACATTTTAAGAAAAGGTCTTTTGATGTGCCAATAAAGTTACTCTGCATCTTCTTCTGTTCAGTAATCCAGAAAGTTTACAGTCTTGTAAACAAGAATAAACACTCTTGTATATCCTCGGTCTTTTCAGAAAATATTTTGAATCATTCAAATTAGCTGTACACTTCCCGAAATGTGCAAAGGCTGAGGACAAGCTCCAAAAGAACATAGGTACCAAGAAGTGAAATTTAGGCTAGATGACGGATGCAGAATTACTCTAAGATAACAGGTAAGAAAACTCCTTTATCTGCTTGGAAGTTCTAACTATGAAATCTCTTCCAAAAAACTTATACCAAACAAGACTACTGGTACAGATGGACTACAGTTGTTGAGGCTGAGTAGTCCACCTTCTGCCTCTAGCAGGGCAGGATTTTTGCTTGCTCTATTTCTTCTCCTGTGATTCCTGCATTCATATCTGGACAGTGGCCAAGCTCCAATAAAAGGTATAACTTGTACATGATCTAGCCTAGAACTTGATGTTCAGAGTTCTTTCCTAGGAATGGGAAGGGCTCTTGGGCTGATAAAATTAACCCATCTCTATTTTCTTGGGCAACTGTTTTAACCATTCTGTTATTATGCAGAAAGGAGGAAAGATAGCACTGTCCTTTCAACTAAAGGAGTGCTACATATCATGTTCCTCAAGGCAAAGTGTCAGGGTGTAAAATGCTCAATGCCCATAAATTTACCACACTAAAGGCTCCACTGAGGACATCCAGAATCCAAAAAAGGTGTTCAACACTTTGGTCCTGCCAGCCCCAGCCATAGGAACCAACCTCTGTAATATGATTTCCACATCCATAGTTTGGTGCTTAATTTGGAATGAACTGTTTCACAGTAACTGGATCCTGTTCGTAATCTGGTGCTAAGTGAATACATCAGTGAATTACTACTTGATGGACAGACACCACATTAAGGCTATAAGATTTCCATGAGCATCCTTAAGCATGTTGCTAAATTGTTCTAATATTTGAAATCCAAAAGCTGAGTTTCTACATATAGACTGATTCTAAGGGCCAAGGGAGTTGTTTTGTTACAATAAACCATACCAACTCTTTCAGAGCCATTGCACTGAATGTTATAAATGTACATAAGGAACATTAGGTTTTATACAATATAGTAAAAATACGTATTAAACATTGAGAGAAATTACCAGAAGAGATTAGTGGATATTGCAAACTAATCACTTCACATTTAGTTTTTTTTTTAAATTAAATCTGCCTTTGTATTATATTCTTATAAAAACACTTTAAAATAAGAAAATTTCCTAGCATTTTTTAAGTTAGTTTAACACATCTGAAACATTCCAAATTAAGGGCCTTATTCTCAACTGCACTAAGGCCATTTTACATTGTTCTGGCATCAATTACAATTACGTGCATTTCAAAGCCCCTATGCACTTGTGAAGAGGTATAAAGAGGACTTAATATAAATGAGAATTCAGTCATAATCTTTTGGGATGAGTTGAACTGATCATTTATAAATTGGAACAATTAACAAAAACACACTTTCACTTTCTTCATGTCAATCCTTTCATTCTAAACTATGGGCCAGCTCCTGTTAATTTTACGTATTTGAATAAGTATTTCCATGTGAGTATCCCCTTCAAAGTTGGATTTTTATGCAATTATTTTCTAAAGAGATAAAGAATGATTTCCATTTTGCCATTTAATTTTATCAATAATCTGTGACCAGAGTGGTGGCTCTGTTTTCAGAGAGCACTCCTCTTTGAAATCTGAAAGAATAATTGAGATCCTCTGCAGTTAAAATTATGAGGTTTGCCTAAAGCCTTTCAAACAGTTTGGAACTCCTCCAGTAATTCTTAAGGCCTTCCTAAAGCACCACTTGGGTAAGAAAATCCAGCATTCTCTTCACTGCCTGCATTGAATTTGATTAAATGATTTTCACTGATTTTAAGGTGAGAAAGGATTTTAAGTCCTGTGTTCTGTGTTAGCAGCCTGCTTTTCCTCAGGTCTCTTTACAGTCAATGCAGAAAGACAGGTAAGGTCACTCATATGTTAAAGGAGTTTATTTTGGAACTCCATTTGTGTGTCCATTGACTACCTGAAGACTTTAAAATATAAGAAAACCATTATTTCCTCTGATAACTGAGCCTTCTTCTGAATGTCAGGGGTCAAACTTCTGTAATTATTCATCTAAGTCAAGCCAACGTACAAAGTCATCTGTCCTGAAATGAAAATATTCTTAAGGCAATAATTACAAAGTCGTGAGAGACATAAATTAAGTGGCAGTTCTATAAACATATTAGTATGGCCAAAGACTGAATAGAATGGAAAAATGGCATTAGAGAGTGAAATATTATTTATGTCGTACGATAAAATAATTTTTCCCTATTCAGAGATGACCATAAAGTAGACAATCTATTATTGTATTGGTATACTGGCTGTCCACTGAAAAAGATTAGAAATACCCTAATCAAGCAGTCCCAGTCAGAAGGTTTAGTACAGTAGGGACAGGCATGGAAAGAGGAAAAATTAGTCCCATGAGACGACTGAGTTTTCACAAGTAAGACTCAGGGGCAAAAATCTTTGTGGCATAAGCTAATGCAAGACTCTTACTCTCATCCAAACAATTACATTAACATGAAGGCCTGGTAGAAAAAACAACACCCAAAGCCATAAGTAGGAGAAGTTAAACAGATTGGGTAGATAGGTCAGCTATATCTTTTCTCTCTCAAATGGATTATCAGATACTGCAAACAAAAAAAAAAAAGGTTTATCCAGTCTCCTTAACCATCATGTTGTCATAATTCTTTCAGGAGAATACACAGATGAAAGGCATTTTGTTTGTAAAACTTTCTGTCTGATGTAATCTAATTATAGTCGAATGGGCTTCGGTAAATCAAACAGGTCCACTGCTGGAAAGTAACTCACTATGGTATGTCTGTTCAAGTAAACAAAATGGCATACCTCTAGCAAGAGAAAAAAATAGAGTAAATGAAAATTCATGTTGTACCACCTCTGAAACCAGTATTGGTTGATTCTATATTTCTTGGAATATAGAGCGTGCACAGACAAGAATCTAACATATGTAAATATTACCTTTTCTTTTACATCCTCAGTATAAGACTGTAAAGCTGTAATTGGGTGGATATTTTTCCCCAAACTGAACTTCTGCATGTACATCAATTAATTTGTTTCTTTCTATTGCTAAACATAAGCAATTCACAAAGTACTTCATTACCACGCACAGAGTTCAGTGGAAGAGGCCACCAAGATAGTCAGGGAGTGGAGTGTTTGTCATGAGAGGAGAAACTGAGGAACTGGGGCTTGTTCAGCCTGAAGACGAGACGGCTTCGAGTGCACCTAACAGCAGCCTTCCCAGTACCTGTGGGGAGAAGATGGAGCCAGCCTCTTCACAGTGGTATGTGGTTGGAGGACAAGAGGAAAAACTCATAAATTGTAACAAGAGAGTTTCAAATTGGATATAAGGAGAAACCTTTTCACCAACGGACAGTAAAATAACAGTACAGGCAGCCCAGGGAGGCTGTGAAGTCTCATCCTTGGAGGTTTTCAAGATCAGACTGGACAAATCCCTGAGTAACCTGATTTGATCCCCTGAATAAACTCACTTGATCCTATAGCTGACCCTGCTTTGAACTGGGAGTTAGACTAGACACCCTGAGGTCCCTTCTAACTTGAATTATCTTACAAATCTATAACAAGCTACATGTATTATAAATCAATATAAAAAGTTATGTTAGAACCTAACTGTAGAGCACTGAACCATAAAATCCTCCATATAACATTTATATTTCACGGAAGGTGGTGTCACCAATTGAACAAAATATTTTCCACATTCTTTCCACTGTGTAAATATAGATTCTTCTGTCTACTGTTCATCTGTCTACTATGCCAGTAAAGGAAATTTGCAGGAGGTTTGTCTTCTGGTCTGCCATTACAATTTGGCCTGAACTCTGCCACCTGTACCATGTGAAGGACTTCGCAATGACCAGTTGCAATAAGAATGCTCACCTGTGCTTACTAACACTGAAAAGAAGAATTATGTTCTAATGGAAAGCTGGCTCAGCCAGTTCTCCAGACCACTCAAGGATGAATTGCTACAGTTAACAAAGGATTGGTTCTTTTTTTCTTTCTGTTCAAGCTGCAAACTGTGTTTAAAGAAAAATCTCATAATGAATTAATTTGGAACTCATACATAAAATAGGTCCAGAGAAAACTGCAAGACTTAACTTGAAATGACCAATTAAAATCAAATATTTGTGTACCCAGAAAACTTTATGTGTACTTGTATGCCTAATACTTAATGCTTGTATACATGGATACTTATTAAACAGAAATGTGTTGATTATATTCTTGTATTCCCACATTTAATCACCTGATGCATAATTTTCCCTTGGATATCCTCATTTCCCTGAAATAGAAACCAGAATTTCTATTCTTTTATTACTGTTTAATGTTTGGTTAAGCCAGTGAGGAAATCTCTCATGTATAGTTCTGATATCCAGCTTCACCAAAACTAAATCCTTCTTCAGAATCATTACAGGTTTAAATATGGTTCACAGTTTGCCATTATCAAAAGGTAACATAGAATTAATGAGACCAAAATTAATGTATCTATCCCTCACTTTTCACAGCTTCTCTGCACTACTCAACAGTTTGTTTATTCCACAGGCAATCCCTTCAAGCAAACTGAAATAGTTGTTATATTTAAAACAGGAAATCTCCCAAATACTAGTTTTCCTCTTCTTTGAAATATGAAAATTCCCATCTCAGTAATGTGTCTACAACTGGCCAAGCAGGAGTGATTCAGTCCTAGTGTCAACATTTTAGGGCTAAAAGCTACTTTAAACTGGATACTGAATCTCTGCTGTGCTTGAGAAGATTTATCCTTTTCAGAAATGGAGTTTCATTGAATTTGTTTTATTTTGGGGCTCATGAAGCTGGACTTTAGGACTATGACATAACTATGAACAAAAAATCCATTTTTCTCTTTCTGAGTTTTGTGCAGGGGTCTCAAAGTAACTAAAGTTCCTGGCTTTACAAATTGATGCAAATAAAAAAAAAGATTTTCAATTAAAAAATTGAAAACTCCCTCTAGAATTTCTAAATTCATGTTTTGTACCATAGGTAGTATATTCAGACACATAACAATGCCTTGCAATTGCAAAGCTCTCTTGTCACTTTTTTAATGACCTGCATAAGTAATTTGAAGCTTTCTTACTCAAGAACAAAGTGATATTCCCAAATCACCATCTTACAAATTCCCACTGAAATTAGGCAGACTTCTTTGATTTTTAGATTGAGCATGCTATGGTGTTATAAACAGACCAGATTATTCACTGTATTTGCTGTATGCCTGTGTAACTGTGGGATTTCTTTGGAGTCATTTTGATTGACAGCAGGATGGAATAGACAACCGTGTCCAGATACACAGTTTCTGAGGTTGAAGCAAAAGGGAAGCATCTCTTTTTTTTTAAATAAAAGTATCATTTTGCCATAGGCACCATCATAATGGAGTTTTAGGGGTGAGTGAACATCTTAGTTTCAAAACAAATACTGTAAAGACTGTGATTGCAGTTCTTGAATTTGTCCCTTTTGTATTCCTATTCCATTCTACAACAAACTTTTAACAGTCAAGATTTAAATTAATGAAAATGGAAGGTAATATTGTGGAAATACTTTAATCACAGTGGAGCTAGTAGGCACAGCCATGACACAAAGTGCATTTACTCTAATGTTATGAGGAATCCTCCTGTTCTTCCCCTTCTCCACCATAAAAAAGAGTCAGTAAGCTGTGGAAAATGCTGTGCACACTATTAAAATCCCTATGTATTCAGCAACATTATTATATATTAAAGCTATTTCATCTGAAAACCTAATAAAAGCTGGCACTACAGGTTAGTCAGGGTGTTGAAAGTGACTTGTTTTATATGTGACGACATTAGAGGGAAAGCTAATAGAAGCTTAGATTGTGACACTGTATAATCATTAAACATAGACCTAATTTGGCTGGTAATTAACCCTGGAATATTATGTTGTGGGCAGCCTAGGAAAAAAAAAAAAGAACGAACGACAACTTGCAAAGTGACTGAAAAATGGAGGCAGAGGCACAGAGTATAAAAATGTAGGTGAATAACAATCAAGACACAGCTGACCAGTCTGGATTGCCACTTAAAAACCTTTGCCTCTGCTGTCTTACCCAATGCATGCTGAAAGAGCAAGCTGCTGAAGTCTGCAGCAGAGCCATTATCTTCTGTTCTTTTTATTTCCATTGCCAATTATCCTTAATTATTGGAAACTTTTTTCAATGTATAATGACTACTGAAATGTTAGCATGCTCATTAAATTGAAGCTCTAGCTCAAGAAATGGATTTTGATAAGCTATGTTATGTTATAGACCTGCATTTTCAAGTAGTCCATCATCCATTAACTTCAAGTCCATCTTTGCACATTTTCCAAGATATATTTATGTATTTATTTATTTTTACAGGAGGAGGGAACAGAAGGCCAGATTTCTTGTTGAAAGCTGACATAATTAGTACAAAAAGACAACGTGATCTGAATTACTAGTAGCTAAGGAATAAATACGGACAAACGTTGTTTCTGGAGGGATGGGTAACGTCACTTGAGTAAAGGCAACGGGACGCTGCAATTCACTTGGAGCCCATGGAAAGGCAGAAAGATATTTTCTCAGACTCTGCCTGTTTATAAGACTCATTGCAGCCCACTGCCCTTCCAGTCATAGGTACTGAGTGCTATTCCAGGGACCATCTTGAAACCTGGTTGCGTTAGGTGTAAAAGGAACAAGGACTCATCTGTCTTTGTGACACATCTAGAGAGTACAATCTTGCTTGACAGTCATGTGGATTTCGTATCTCCACTGTTGCACACCCCCAAAAAAGCTAGGGAAAATCTGTCTTAGACTGGGTTCATTTTAGGCATAGGAAAAGTGTGAAAAAACAAGTAGGGAATTTGACAGGGACTCCAGAAAAAATAGCACATGTAAAGAAACAGTAAGGGGGATGCTCCTCTGAGCTTTCTGATATGAGTGACCCTACTGACACCACCATCAGGCCTGGGAAGAACGGACGTGATGCTGTCCCCTTGGCTTGTTGCCTTTTCCCAAAGACAACCTCATCCTGCCTTCCACGTCAGAAATGTCTCTTAGTACACTGTGTTTGCCGTGGCCTTCCTTTCCTGACTTCCCTGTTGTCTTCTGATAACACCCATGATTTGCATCTCCTCTGATGACAGAATATTTTACCAAAAAAATCTAATTAAAATAAAAGCAGATAACTGACAAGATGTGCATGTAACACTGCATATCACCGTGTTTGAGCACATAGCTCTTTCCTTCCTCATTCCCCATCAATCTCGTTTGTCAGTTTTTTCTCTTTCATAATTATGAGATCTTAGGAAGAAAAAAGAAGGGCTTTTTTTGTGTAACTTGTTTTAAACAACCTCTCTGCCCTTCCTGCACAAACACACACATATAACATCATAAAAGCAAACACAAATGTTAAGGTGACAATTCTAATTTCTTTTAGATATTGTAGCTCTGTTGCTAGCTCTGTATTTCCTTGTTAGGCACTACAAGACTCATGACAGACACACGTTTAAAGTGCAGTCTGATCTTTAAGGTTGATTTTTTAAGGTAGTCTTTCTGTTCCAGACATTTCTGTCACACTATCTAGTAGCAATACAAAAGAACAAGAAGTACAAATTTCAAAATGAGACAGGGAAACTAACTGCCTATATAATTTATTGCTCTTAATTTTTGATCTGGATTGAAAGCTGTGTTGGTAAAATTGGGTCAATACTAGTTTTTTTCATTGTACCTTTATGAAGTACATATACATAAATGCTTTGAGGTTTTACACATTCAGACAAACTCCCTCAAGTGTTTTTTTTTTATTTTATTTTGTTTTTAACAACATGTGAGATATCAGCAAGAAAGCTGTCATCCTATTGTTTTTTCCACAGAGCACTGTTGGTGGATGAAACTCAGTCATTGCTTTAGTTCTAAGGTCCCAGTAAAAACACCTTTATGAATTAGGAGGATGAGATATGGAGAAAAGCCCATTTTACTAAGTTAAAAAGGCTAAATGAGGACTGTGAGG
Organism: Sagittarius serpentarius; assembly: GCA_034782735.1. Lineage (NCBI taxonomy): Eukaryota > Metazoa > Chordata > Aves > Accipitriformes > Sagittariidae > Sagittarius > Sagittarius serpentarius. The sequence goes on from JAVKLA010000027.1 coordinate 5,422,749, forward strand.
ATCTCCTTTATAACCCTTCAGTCATCCGACAGAATTGCTACTCCATTCTAGTAGGGTAAACTTACAGAGGTACCTTATTGACTCCCTGCCCGTCCTCACAGCCATCAATTGAGTATGTTCCTTCTGAGGACTCTCTCTATGGCTTTGCTAAGGACAATGCTTCTATTCCAGATCAAGTAAGATTAATTTTCCATGAATAAATATTATATATACATGTTTTGATATGAAATCTGTGCTTGTGAACCTCCTTACATCCTTGCTGAAAACAACACTGACAGCAGAATCAAAATGACTCTGATGAAAGTGATTTTCATGGCGTTTTCCAATTGACCTGCAACATGAAGTACTAGTGAACTTGTAAGGTATCTGGGTGCACTGCGCTCACAAGAATGCCAGCTCAGTTTTGCAGAACGATGGGATTTGGAAAAGCTTCAGAGAACTGTTTGAACTTTTGGGGTTTCATCCAGAACAAACTAAGCTGCCTGGTCATTTAGCTGTGCACAACACTAATCATCACTAGCAGTAAAATCTCTGGATTCAAAATCTGGCTGACAACTTTGTCGATAATATGTGAGGCAGAGTGCAATTCAGTTTGCTCTTTAACAGTTATATTGGCTGTGCTGAGCTGACAGTAATAACAACTTGTTTTTGTCAGTAAACTAAGCAGATATGATTAGGATTTTTATAGAGATGCATAGAGTTTTAGCCATGCTTTTGTCATTAAAGTCAATAGAAACTGGGCAGCTGAAACCCCAGGTAACTCTGCAGCAATTTATACCACAGGGAGAAGATAAGTGAAGTAATAAAATGCTATTTTTTCCTTTGAAATTTAGTACTCAGTAAAGTTGCTAGACTGGCAGCCTTGCGAAACAGAAGTTCTTTGCTGTATTTATCTACATGACAGGTACAGCGTAAGTAGCAGCAATATGGATTTCTTTCTCCTGCTGTACCAGTGTTACATATTTTTTCAATGGCACTCATTATCGTCACCATGATCTGGGGCACTATTTGTAAAATGCATGAGTTCTACTCATTAGCAGTACTCATTCCTGTACCTAGCTCCCGTAGCAAAGAACAAGGTTTCTTTCTGCTCCTATAGGCAGTCATGTGAGCCTGTTACACAACCCTTATGCAAACTATTGATCTGTTATCACATGAATAGACTCACTGAAATCAGCTGCAAACATCAGCTGTTTATGGTCATGGTCTGAATATGTTTCCTTCTTATGAGGTGCTAGACATACCTTGCTTTGAATAACTAAGTATGCAAAGGAGTAAAGAAATGATGATTATAGCTGTTGTTGATCAAGCAAGAATGACCTCCATGCTATGCCTTTTCCTATCCTTCTCCATACAGTTGCTCTTTTCCTTTCCCTGTTAAGTACCCAGCTAAGCAGAAGAAAGAAATTAAAATTGCTAAACCTGGCTTTAGGAAAAAAGGAAAAAGTATGTTTTGGACATTGAATTTCCTTCAACTTTTACATACTGTCTCCACCAAAACCCTTTCCTATGTCTGCTTGCCTGTCTGCAAGCATCTTCAACTTACATTGGCAGAGGTGCTCCTCCAAATATAAAGGTAACTTTCAGCTTTTCAGTGTGCTCTGAACCAGGGAGAAAGCGCACCCAATTAGAAAAAATTATGTCCGAGATCTTCTGAGCTGCAGTTATCCTCAGATTCTTCGGGCTCTTCTGATGTTAGAAGAAAGTAGCTTAATACATCAATTACCTAGTCAATTGCAAAAGACCTCCATGGAGAGTAGCCTTCCCTACATTATAATTAGGGTCGGTCATCATCTATAGATGCACGGGATGAAAGGCTGGAGAGATGTCGCTACTCCTACAACAATGTTTAGCTTAATGAAATATGTAGGTAGTACTTTTCATAGCAAGGAGCCTGGACAAATTATAACAGTGAAAACATGGGGAGAAAGGAAAATAAAGCATATCCACTTAAAAGATATTATCTATTTAAAGCCTTAACTTAAAAAAAAAAAAGAGGGGGGGTGAATTTTGCTTTTCCAGAAGATTAATTTTCAATGTTTCTTTCCTGTACCTTGCCCACCTCTTTGATGCATAATTGAGTCTGAACATCTTGAAAAAACTGAAGACCTGTGCTTGAGCCAGCCATTCAGATCATCATAGTTTGCACCTTTGTAACAGGGTGATTAAGGAGTAACCACAGGAGGATTAAGTATACTTCTCTGCTCTGATTTATATGTATCTCAGTGTCGTGGTTTAACCCCAGCCAGCAACACAGCACCACGCAGCCGCTCACTCGCTCCCCCCCCACCCAGTGGG